>APFE031546374.1:0-11115 GCA_000404065.3 Pinus taeda | reverse complement strand
CTGAGGGTTTTAACCACGTCAAAATACTGGTGTATTGATCTGTGATCTGTTTGTGAGCGGTGTCCTTCTGGTGTTCTGTCTGAGGAACTTACCCTGTATATTCCTACAAAACTCATCTATATTAACTAATATCATAACCATCAGCACAGTCTAGACTAGCAATTGAAATAAGCACATCACAATTCAACATCACATGAAATACTAATAATCAAACCATCAATATATTATGTCCTCAAATAATAAAGTGTGTTCCATAGTGTCTATTTCAGAATTCAAGGTAAAACTGAAAGTATTTTTCTCAAGTTAAACCAGAGTGGAGTGCTACACCTCTGATGAGGGAGTCACACCTAGAACTACTAGCTCTAATACCAAGTTAAGAAATATTGTACATACAACTATTGTTCATTATATTTTATTATTATTAACACAATGTCATATAATTTATACATGAAACTATAGTTGAGACAGCGTGACTATCTTAGCCAATTAATCTAGTTAGTTGAAATAATATCTTAGCCACACTTAAAACTAGGAACTTATTCCAACTAATTAGCAATTCTTAAATGATGGTGAGTATTGCACAATAAGAACAAGACAAGTATGATTTAATATATCCAATAATTTTTAGTTAAAAGGATTATAAAACATCAATACTTTCACTCTTATTGTATTTTCTCAATTTGATGTTGACATTACAATCTAATATGAAGGAAATTGTTATAAAATGTAACAAGAAATGCTCACTTTGACTTTATCCTTAGTCAAATTGAGTAAATCAAAATTCCACATCAGCAAGACAACTTGGACGCAGTTAACTAGTGACACATGGCTCTTGTCACTTAGTTAGCTCAGTAAAATCAAGTTAGGGGCTTGGAGTTCAGTGATGCATGTGTTGATTGCTAAACTTTAGTAATCTAGTTCAGTTATTTTCAATTGTATTCAATTAACTGACCTCTAACTATTAATAGAATTAGTTAAAGGTCATTTGTGCAGTGGAACACTAGTCTAACTCAAAGATTTGTCAGTTAACTGATCAATTGGCCCAAAATACCTAATGCATGCATGGAATTTGAATTCCTCAACTAAAGTGGAGATGAAAATGCTATTGTAACATTAGTTGTACACTAGTTTGAGTGTACAGTTGTTACATGCAGTCAAGAGATCAATCCTTGGGAATTGCGCAAAAAAAAGGAGGAAATTCCTATCTTTTAGCAACTAATTTACTTAGGAATTCTGAAAGGAAATAAGTGTCTAGATGAGTAGATAATTGGTTAACTGTTGTCCAGAGCTTCTCATTCAGCAGAGAGAACAATTATTATTTTGCAGGTTGTGCTCAGAGTTGGAGCGGGAAATTGTAATAGTTTCTCTATTTAATCGATTAGTGCAAAAAGGCTTGAGGGGTTTCTCCCAGTTGGCTTCCCCTAGAAATCACTATGTACTTGTGGTTTCTCTTTTTGCATGTTTATGCATGTTGTTCTAAATTATGATTTCCATTCCACATATTAGTAGAGTATAATTGTATCTCTTGTTTTTCAGTTGAAATATTGATTAGACTAAATTTACATAAAAAATTATACATGGTATTAGAGCCCTGAAATCACATAAGAACCAATATTCCAAAACTTCTCCCTCATGATTTTTGAATTTGCAGCTTCAATGTAGTAGCTTTTCTTTAAGATCAGGAGAATGTCTTTCAACAAACTGAGATTGGAGTATACCCCTGAAGATAGCTGAAATTTCATAGCCTGGAAGGATAAAATGGAAGCAGTTCTTGATGATAATGGTGTGTTAGAATATGTTAAAACTGATATTTCAAAACCTCCATATTCATATGCACAACAGTTAACCCAGTGGAAGAAGGATTTTGAAAAGGCCGAGAGAATTCTTTTGGAAGGTGTGAGAGACCATATGGTCTCAAATATCTATGGCAAAGAGACACCATTTTCTATGTGGAAGACATTGGCTGAGCTATTCTAAAATAGAAATGACCATATAAAATTGGCCTTTAAAGACAAATTTTGAAGGATTAGGATGTAGAAAAATGATATTATTCCAAAATATCTCTTCAGGTTTACACAAGTTTGAGATGCGCTTAGAGGGGTTGGGGTGAAAGTTGCAGAAGATGACATGGTGACCCTAGCTCTTCTAGGCCTTCCAAAATCCCAGGACAACTACCAAGGCTCTATGAATGGAAAGGAAAAATGATTGAATTGGGAAAGGTTGTAGTCTAATTTGGTTGAGGAAGAGTTCGGGAGAAATACTAGTGACGGAAAATCATCCAAAACAAAGAAAGAAGAGATTTTTTCCTTGGTTGGAAATGGGAAGAAGGGAAAAGGAAAGAAGACCCAAAGAAAACCTAAATCCAGCCAAAATGATAGCAAGAATAAATACTTGAGCAAGATAAAAATATTCCAGTGCCACAAATATGGGCACTACGCAACACAATGTCTGCACAAGAAGTCTACCAAGAAGACTTTAGCAAGAGCAGGAGGTGAAGCACTAGCATCAAAGTTCAAGTTAGACTTCACCCTAGTAGTATGCATGGTCAAAACTACTATGGGGAGTGTGTGGTACCTTGATGTTGGTGCGTTGTTCCATATGATAGGGTGCAAGGGGGTTTTTAGCAGCATAGAGGAGAAGGATCTCCATATGCGTATCAAATTAGGGGATGATGGGAAGTATAGTGCTACAAGAATTGGTACTCTCACCTTTGAGAGGGAGAAATAATCCACTCTTCACCTCAAAGCAAGATCTACAAGTTGAAGCATGCAACTAATGGAAGGATCAAGAAGTACAAGTCCAGATCTATGGCCAAAGGATTCTCTCAGGTAGAGGGAGTAGAGTATGAGGAAAAAATTTCACCACTTGCAATATATTTCTCAATTAGATCCATTCTAGCATTGGTTGTACAGATGGGGTGGAAAATCCACCAAATGGATGTGAATATCACCATTCTCAACAGTGTTGCTGAGGATCAAATTTACATTGAGAAGCTAGAAGGATTTCAGACATATGATCGAGAGACACATGGGTGCAAACTCAGGAGATCATTGTATGGTCTTAAACAGGGGCCTCAAGTATGGTACACTCGGATCTACAGTTGTCTTAGTTGATTGGGCTTCACCAAAATTGAAGAAAATGAAAATCTCTATCACATTGTGGTAGATGGTAAGTTGTTTATTCTTGTTTTGTATGTTGATGATTTAATATTGACAGGTGATGAGCAACTGATCTGCTCTTGAAAATAGGATCTTTCAAGGGAATTTGAGATGAAAGACATGGGATTAATGCATTACTTCCTTGTGGTGGAAGTAAGGCAAGGTGACGATGAATTGTTTGTGTCTCAGGGGAAGTATGACTCTGAAATAATTTTGAGATTTAAAATCGATAATTGGAAGCCCATGGACACACCTCTAGCTACAAACTAGAGGAAGGAGAATTCCACTTCAAGTGAAGAGGTTGATGCTACCATTTACAGGTAGCTTGTGGGGTCTTTGATGTATCTTGTGAACACAAGACCCGAAATGTGTTATGCATTAAACCAATAGTCAAGCTATGGTGAGGCCTACCAACCTGAATTGGAAGGTGTCAAAGCATGTGTTATGGTACCTCAAAGGCACTACAGAGTATGGATTATGGTACAAGAGAATAGAGGGAGCGAAGCTCCAAGGCTTCACTGATGCAGATTGGGAATGGATTCCATCAGACAAGAAAAGTACTTTAGGTTCCATCTTCAGTGTTGGATCTGCAACTATTTCCTAGTACATCAAGAAGCAGAGTTCTGTGGCACTCAACTCAGAAGAGGCCGAATAAATGGTTGTAAATCAAGCAACATGTGAGGCCATATGGATGAGGAAAATAGTAGTGGGTCTTTTTAGTCATGAGATGGATCTAATAGTGATATATTGTGATAATTATATTTGCATTAATCTCTATGAGAATCTAGAATTTCATGATAGGTCCAAGCACAATGATATCTAGTATCATCATTCGTCAGACTGTGTGTAGAGGAGAATTATGTTGCTACTGTACATTCCAAATGAGGAGGGACATTCTGACATCTTGACAAACACATTTTCATGAGATAGATTAGAATTCCATAAGTGCAACATAGGGGTGGTGAAAAATCTCTTTCTTACTAAGAGGGAGTGTTAAAAAATGTAGTAAGAAATGGTTAATTTGACTTTATCCTTAGTCAAATTGAGTAAATAAAAATTCCACATCAGCAGGACAACTTGGAGGTAGTTAACTAGTGTGACATGACTCTTGTCACTTAGTAAGCTCAGTAAATTTGAGTTAGGGGCTTGGATTTTAGTTATGCATGTGTTGATTGCTAAAATTTAGCAATCTAGCTATGTTTTTTTCAGTTGTATTCAGTTAACTGACCTCTAACTATTGATAGAGTTGGCTAAAGGTCAATTGTGTAGTGGGAAAACAATCTAACTCAAAGATCTATCGGTTAACTGATCAATCAACCCGTAATAGCTAATGCATGCATGAAATTTGAATTCCTTAGCTGAAGTGGAGATGATAAGGCCAATGTAACATGTGTTGTATATTAATTTGAGTTTACAGTTATTACATGCATTCAAAATATCAATCCTTGGGAATTGCATAAGAAAATAGGAGGAAATTCCTATCTTTTAGCAGCTAATTTCCTCAGGAATTGTGTAAGGAAATATGAGGCTAGATGAGTAGATAAATGGTTAAGTGTTAGCCGTAGTTTCTCTTTCAACAGAGAGAACAATAATTTTTGTGTAGGTTGTGCTAAGAGTTGGAGCAAGCAATTGTAATAGTCTCTCTATTCAACTTGTCAATGCAAAGAGGCTTGGGGGGTTTTCCCAGTTGGGTTCCCCTATAAATCACTATGTACTTGTGGTTTTACTTGTTGCATGCCTATGCATGTTGTTCTAAATTGTGATTTCCATTCTATGGATTAGTAGAACAGAATTGTGTCTCTTGTTTTTCAATTGAAATCTTGAGCAATTGCAATTTCCATCAAAGCTTCTATATTTAATGTATGAATTCATTGTGTTAAGATAGAGTTGACTTGTGTTTTCAAAAATAATAATACTAGAAAATATATATATTTAGTAACCATTCCCAATAAATAAGATATTTGATTGCATATCTAAATAACAAAAAATTATAACAATTTTATATAGAGAGATGAAATTAATTGAAAAAAGAAGAGAGAAAAAATTATATTTTCAAGTATGGGGAAGATTTGTAATTCTTTTAGTTTTAACAATATCTCAATCTAAGCCTTACATAAAATTTTGAATATCGATGTTAAGTAAAATATTTCAATATTAACATCATGTGAAATTCATTCAATTCTTAATATGAAGTTTATATGTGGCATTTAAATATATTGATGCTAAAAAAAATTCTAATATTGCTAATAAATAAATATTTTAGTATGCATGTTTAAATAAAATATTTCAATATTATACATATGGAGAGACTTCCCAACATGTGGGAGATTTGTATTTAAAAATATATTAATAGCATAGAATAATTTAATGTGGACAATGTAGGCCATACACAAAATATTTCAATGCTTCTTATACAAACCATACATATTTTATATAAATAGATTGAAAATGATGGAGATGTGTAGTTCCTTCCATTTCAACATAGAAATGATTCGTGACTCGCACACAAATATATATAAAAAGCCAACATAGATTCATCTTAACCCTAAATTTATCAAGCACCTAGAGGGACCAAATATATTGAGATGCAAACATCTCTTAAGTTTTGCACTCTAAAAGTGGCTTTCACCTCAAAAGATATGATCAGAGAGAGAGACATGTTATGTAACAGAGACATAGAGTTTATACAGGATTCACACACACATAGAGAAACAAAAAAATATTTCAACGTCAGCGATGTATATATTATATATGCTCAGCATGGAGTTTATACACGATTCACACACACGCATAGAGAACCGTCATAAATGCATCTTAGCCCTAGACCTATAAGCAATCAAAAGAATCAAATCTCTTGAGGTGCAAAACCTTTTTAAGTTTTACGATATAAAAAATGGTTTACACTTTGAAAATTAGATTATTATTATTAGTATTAGTATTATTTTATAACTAAAACATTATATTTGTAATGTCATCATATTATAATTATATTTAAAAATATAAAGTAGTCATTTGTTATAGATAATAGCTTAAGATGCATATTATATAATGTTCTTATAAAACTCCATTTCCTAATAAATTTGATATCTAATAATTTTATTTTATTTATTAAATAAACATTTAAATAATAAATATTAATTAGTAATTCATTAATCCTAATATTTATCACCAAACCTTTTTATTTAAAAATGATGATAAACATATTTAATTTTAATCACATACATCAACCATTTGATTAAATAATTTACCCTTTAATTTAATTTAATCTCATTTATTCTAAAATAAAAACGCCTATCACCCATAACAACATTACACCTTTTATCACCAATAACAACATTACACCTTTTAAACTTTTATGTAATCTATATAAATATCACTATTGCATGACATGTTTTGAACTTTTATGTAACCTATATAAATATCATTATTAATAATATGATATTTTTTTTAACTTTTCACTGTACTGAAAATCATCATACACTTATAGAGAGATGTTGTTACCTTTCATTATATTTTAACATAATAAAATACTATTTATATTGACAAATAAAAAGGATACTAATAACAAAAAATAAATTTCAACCATAAATAAATATTAATTTCCACATTAATTTTATATCAAACTTTATATATAAAAATAAAGTAATTGGGACTTAAAAATAAATTAATTTAGTTTTTAGTATATAGAGAAATAAAATAATTAGAAATAATGATAAATAAATAAAACTTCATCTTTTAGTATAAGGGTACTATGTAATTCTTTGGTTAGTTAATATGGCATTGAGAAATGACATGTAAAAATAATGTGGATGATAGTACATGAAAAAATAAATATAATTTAAATTAAAAGTTTTCTTATATTTTCACTTTCCATTGTGAGCGAAATGTAAATTATTAACATTTTAAATGTGTCTACATATAGAGACATCACACACATATAGAAAGGTGCATAATCTTTTAAAAAATATTAGTAAAGAGGAATAGAATATTTTTACATATAAATTTTCGTATTCAACCTTCAGTGATCCATAATGAATTAAGCAAAGTCTTTTTATAGAAATCGCATAGGAGAAATTTTTGGCCTAAGTGTTGGGAACCAACAAGTGTGGTTCATCATCAAAACTAGATTTTTCTTTAAATTTTATAATCAAAAAGATTATAATTGAAAAATTAAAAATATTAATTAAAAAAATCAAATCTTTTAGATATAAATATTTCTTGAATTTTTGTAAATAAATAATTGTGTTTTGAAAATTTTAATTTAACTAAAATCTTAATAAACCAAAATTAAAATAAATTTAAAGTAATCTAACTTACCAACTTAAATATTTGGAGTGAATATAATGGAGTTCCGAAACGAGGAAGTTACAGAGGTCCATGCATATTCAAATCCGTAGCCACTTGTGTTTTTTTTTAATTATACATGGTTAAATTAAAAAATATATTTTGATATAAATTATTATATAAAAAAAATAAAAGACAGCTCGTTTAATGCGGATCTATTCATCTGTTTCCTTTCTGTTTCCTTCCTTTAATCCAGCTCGTTTAATGCGGATCTATTCATCTGTTTCCTTCCTTTAATCCATTTGTTCAACGCTTCAATCCTTCGTTTGTTGTGAACCCAAAACCCAAAACTAATTTTGAAGCATGGAATTAGATCTCCCAGTTATCGATCTTGCGGCCCTTCGCTGGAAATCCAAAGCAGAAGGCGATGAGCAGCAAGTGAGGAGAAGCGATGAAGAGCTTCAAAAGTTGAGGGACGCTTGCCAACAATTGGGGTTTTTCCATGTGATCAACCATGGAATCAACCCAACTCTTATTGGAACAGTAGATTCCATTGCTCGGGATATGTTTTCACTGCCAACTGATATCAAAGAAAAGGCCATTTTACCAACTTTCTTTACTGGTTATATCCAGCCGGAGATACGTCCCATGGGAAAAGAATCGGTGCCTGAGAGCATGCTTCTTCCCAATGACCATATACTCCATCAAGTCTCTTCCAAGTTGTGGCCCCAAGGAAATCATAGATTTTGGTATGTTTTTGAAACACTGATTTTCTTTTCTTTTTACTTCAAATTATGTAATTTTGATCGTTATATATTGATTATACAATATTAATATAGTTTCATTTTAACTTGGATAAATTTATTTCAGTGTTAATTTATTAATCATAGGGAGGAGTTTCATGGGGTTTTAGATAGATAAATCGGATTAAAGTAATATATTAGATATGATGAAGATTCTAGAAACATCTAATCTAAATAATTGGGTTGTTTTATAGAGCTGGTGATTTATTTTGTTCATTTTGTCTGATAATTTGTTATGATGAAGCGAACATATCCAAGAATATAAAAGCGAGTTGAGGGAGTTGTCACATGAGATCCTAAAACTCATTATTTCCAGTTTGGATGGCGACGTCTCTAAACACTATAGATCAGCCCCCTTCGAAAATTGTGAATTCGAAATCTGCATGAATTTCTATCATAATAACAAAAACCTAGAAGCAACAACTGAGGATCATCAGATATTCTCTAAAGCTCATACAGACCTTGGGTGCCTTACTATTTTGTACCAAGATGATGTGGGTGGTCTTCAGATCCGAACAAAGGAAGGAGAGTGGGTTAATACAAAGCCCTTGCCTGGATCCTTTGCTGTTAACATCGGTGACTGTCTACAGGTCAAACACTGCAACACATCTTTCTTTGGAAATTAGAAATATGTTTTAGAAGTAGAACAAAATATAATTGAATGATGTTTGTAAATGGCAGATGTAGAGTAATTGCAGATACCGTAGCGTAGAACACCGCGTGGTGTATGGAGGATGTAAAGTGAGGAGGTTGTCCATTGCCTTATTTATGTTTGTGCAAGACGAAGCTGAAATTTGTGCTCCTCAAGAATTGGTTGATGACAAAAGCCCCCGCGTGTACAGAGCATTTACATTCAAAGAGCTGAGAGCGTACTTCAGGGATGTTGGGCCAAGTTTAGGCGGAAGTGATGCTTATTTCCGAATATAATGGACTTTGAATGACATTCAATGCACAAAAAACGTCGCTATAGTAATAGTATATGATTATTATGATTGCATTATGATTCAGATTTAAAACTTTCTAAAGTTTTTCATTTTAAAGAACGTTTAAATTTATTTTCATTTTTCTCTTTGTTTTGTATTTGATAGATCTAAAGTTAAGATTTATCTACACTAATATAATTATAGAGTGTATTTTTGACATTAATTTTCTTGATTTTGTTACGATCAAAGCTTAACTACAACATTTTTTTAATATACCTATAACAAAGATTTTTTATACAGAAATTCTCTCTATGGTTGATGATTTCAATTTAACTAGTGATTTTTAATCTTCCTCGAGCAATTTGTTTGTTTATTTTTTTTAATTTCATATTTAGGTTGAGCCTATGCCCACTCCAATGATTGATAATAAAATGACTTGTTCACCAACAAGATGTTGCTAAATTTGGTGGAGCTTGAACACCGCTTGAGATAATTGGATTCCTTTAAAAATAATTTTCATTCCCAACCCCTCCCAATAAAATTTAAACCTAAAATATTTTAATATTTATTATATTTTTTATTATATAAGGAAAAATTTCTCCCCTTTTACTTAACAAAAATTTAGCTCATTATGGGAATAACCACACAACTCAAACTGGATGAAAACTCAAAACTGATGAAAACCATTAACAATGAAAATGATAAAAACGAAAAATAAAAAACAAACACCCTACTCTTCTTCAGTAATGTAAACTATTTCTATTTAGTACAATAAACCTCCATCTGATAGTAATGTAATGTAAGTTATTTCTATTTATTAGATTAAACTTTATTTAACAATATCTTGAGTAGTTACGAGACATTACTAAGTGTAAAGGAAACAAAATAAAAAACAACGCTATGCTATATATATCATGAAGTTTAATTACGTGTCTTCATAGTCTCTGTCCCTTAAATAATACGTTGAATTCTGACCTGCGTTCAAAATCTCTTCTCCCTTAATAAAACAAAGAATCTTTGATGACAAACTGCAAGCTGCAATGATGATGCCAAGTGGCTTTGTGATCACATGAAAGGATTTATTATATATTTGTGTTATTGCTATGAGAATAGCAAGGCTTTGGCGCTCACTTTGAGCAGTTAGATGTTATTTGGCATATATATAAGATAAATAATATAATAACCCTTTATGGAAAATACCAACGAAAAATAGAATGTTTAGTGGAATTTATGGTCTATGGTAGAAGAAGATTTATGTCATGATGTAAGGGTTTTACGCTGTTTTCCGGGTGATACCATATAATATAAATCTTTAAAAAACAAATCAAATAAATTAAATTTATTTAAAATAAAATTATGATAATAGTGTTTACATTTATCCAAAAATGTTTAGTTGTCAAAAGACATGTATCCAAATTAAAATTATGATAATAGTGTTTACATTTATCCAAAAATGTTTAGTTGTCAAAAGACATGTATCCAAATTTAATAGTGATCCAAATTTAATAGTGTATAGAAATTAAAGTTAACAAAAAAATAATGATGATTATAAAAAAGTTAAAAGAACTTATGTGGGTTCTACTTTTACTTCGTCTTACTCCTTTGTTCAATCTGGAAACTGCCTAGAGAAATGGAGAAGTTTGGTTTATGAACCCTAAGCTTGGTGGGTGATATGGTGTAAAGGTTCTTTGTACTATTTAGAAATCACATTGACATAGAATCTGAATGAAGGCTCAAGTCATTACATTAAAGTTTATCATATCATTAAGTTGTTTTGTTGAGCTAGTGATTCGTTCATTGTTTCTGATAATTTGTAATGATGAAGTGAGCATATCCAGGAATATAAAGTCCAGTTGAGGGAGTTATCACATTGGATCCTAAAACTCATTATTTCCAATTTGGATGTCGATGTCTCTAAACACTATAGATCAACCTCGTTCGATAATT
>APFE031546372.1:0-13829 GCA_000404065.3 Pinus taeda | reverse complement strand
TAGAGGAGGTGGATATGGTGGAGGAGGAGGTGGAGGTGGAGGTGGAGGTAGAGGAGGTTGTGGTGGAGGTGGATTTGGTGGAGGTGGTGGTGGTGGAGTTAGTAGTGTGAATATGGAGGTGGAGGTGGAGGTAGGTGGATGTGGTGGTGGAGGTGGAGGTGGAGGTAAAGGAGGCAGCGGTAGATCTGGAGGAGGTTGTTGGGGAGGTGGTGGTGGAGGAGGAGGTAGATGCGAAAGAGGAGGCAGAGGGGGAGGCATAGGTGGTGTAGGTGCTTGAGGTGTAGGTGGAGGAAAAGGAGGTGGAGGAGGTGGAGGTGGAGGTGAAGGAAGAGGAGGTGGTGGAGGAAGTGGAGGTGTAGGTGGTGGAGGAATAGGTTGTGTCGGATCTGTAGGTGGTGGAGGAGGAGGTGGTCGTGGAGGAGGTGGAGGTGGAGGTGGTGGAGGAGGATTTAGTGGGGGATGTGTAGGTCGTGGAGGAGGAGAAGGAGGAGAATGTGGTGGAGGTGGAGGTGGTGGAGGAGGAGAAGGTTGTGGAGATCGAGGTGGTTGAGGAGGTGGAGGTGAAGGAGAGGAGGAGGTGGATTAAGATGAGGAGGAGGAGGAAAAAGTGGAGGTATGAAACCCAATTTAGTATTCATGTCTTAAATTCAAATATTAATTTTACACAAAATGTGCAATGAGAGATTGACTAAAAGGAAAAATATATAATGAAAGTTAATTTCTTATATGATAAAAAAATCAATTAACACAAACTCATATAAAGCCACAATTTTCGAGTTAAAAAATATAGCCCACGAAGAAAATTTTCATTATTTAGTATAACATCTTACAAAATAAGTACCATCAAAGGATTTCCACTTCAAAAATGATAATACACTAAACAATTTCTCATCCTCCCACTAACTCCATGTATTGCTCCTTTAGCCTTTACCTCAAAAATAAAATTTCATTAAAAGAATGTTTTTCCCATATAATAGATCCCCTACAATGAACACATAGGAAGCTAGAGCATAGGTCATTTTTCCATACGAACATCCAAGTAGAACATATCCTTTCCTAATAAATATTTTGAAATAAAATACAAGATGAAGAGTGGATTATCTAAAAAGTGAAGAATCTTAGGTCATGCCAAAAAGTGAACTATAAATTATTTTTTTTCCTTAAACCATGAGATATGTAAAAAAATAATATTAATTATGCAAAATATGTGGAATAACCAAAGAATAAACAAATCCATATATGATTCCAAATATCCTATGTTTCTCAAGTAAACATAAAAAAAGAAGAACATCGGGCTTCTTAATCAAGAAACGACATTAACTTTAACCCACCACTTTTTTAGTCAATGATAATTAGATGAAACGAGTCATTCCCAAAAAAAATGTTCATTGAACAATAAAATGAGAACTATAAGTGTTTAAGGGACTAATAAAAGTTTTAAACTAAATAAACACAAAATTTTAATCTTTAAATATGCTTCAAATTATTGGCCAAGGTATCAGATCTAAACGTTAAAGAAACTTCATGTACTTGCATGATATTATTTGTGCATGGAGGAAATATTCCTAAATGTATTACTTATCATTAAATAGTAGGATATTATGTATGTGAAGAGATATGTTCTGGATTCATGAGACTGTAGCTTTCATTTCCAACAGTGGAGAAGAGAGTGAGAATTTAATATTTGACCTTAAGTCATGAATATTAAATTAAGTTGCATATTTCCACGTCCACGTCCACCTCAACCTCTATCTCCTCCTCCTCCACCAAATCCACCTACTCCTCCTCTCCTCCTCCTCCACCTCCACCACATTCTCCTCCTCCTCCTGCTCTAGCACCTCCATATCCCACATCGCCTTATACACTACCAACTCCTCCTTGACCACCTCCTCCTCCTAATTCTTTCTCCTCATAAACCTGTAGCTCTTCATCCACCACCTCCTCTTCCCCCACCTCCACCCTCACCTCTGCCTCCACTTGATCCACTGACTCCAGCTCCTCCACCACCAACTTGAAAACCACCTCATCATCTTCCTCCACCTCCTCTACCTCCACCTAAACCTCCACCTCCACCTCCTCTGCCTCATTCTCCACATCTACCTCCACATCCACCACCACTCCACCACTTCCACCTTCACCTCCTCCACCACCACCTACTCTTCCTCCTCCACTTCCTCCTCCTCCTCCTCCACCTCCACCTCCACCTCCACCTACTCCTCCTTGCCCTCCACCTCCTCCTCCTCCTCCTCCTCCACCACCTTCACATCAACATCCTCCACCTCCACCTATATCTCCACCACCTTGTACTACAACTCCATCTCCACCACCTCAACCTCCACTCCCACATCCACCTCCTCCTCCTCCTCCTCCACCTCCACCACCTCCACAACCTCCTCCTCCACCTCTACTTCCTCCTCCCGCATCTCTACATCCAAATCCTCCTCCAACACCTCCACCTCTAGCTCAACCTCCTCCACCACCTCTGTCTCCTCCTCCACCACCATGTCCTCCTCCTCCTCTGCCTTGTCCACCTCCACCTCCTCTGCTTCCACCTCAACCTACACCTTCAACTCATCGACCTCTTCTTCCACTTATAACTCCACCTCCACCGCCTCCACATCCCGCTCCCCCTTCTCCTCCACCACCTCCACCTACACCTCCACCTCCACCTCTACACCATCCACCTCATCCTCCTCTAGCACCAGCTTCACCTCCTCCTCCTCCACCACCTCCACCTTCAACTTCACCTCTTCCTTCACCTCATCCTCCACCTCCTTCCTATCCTCCACCTCATCCTTATAGTCCTTCACCTACCCCTCCTCCACTTCCACCCTCTATTCCTCAACCTCGTCCACCTTCACTTCCACCTCCACCTCCACCTCAAAGACCACGACCACATACTCCTCCTCCTCCTCCTCCTCAACCACCTCCTCATCCAACTCCACCTCCCCCATAACCTCCACCAACGTCTCCTCCACCACCTCCACGTCCACCGCCTCCTCCTCCTCCACATTGTCTTCCTCAAACTCCACCTCCACCACCACCTCCATGAGCTCCCCCACTACCTTCTCCACCTCCACCCCATCCTTCTCCTCCTCCACGTCCACAACCTCCTCCTCCGCCTCTACTTCCCCCTCCCCCATTTCCACCTCCACCTCCTCCTCCAACACCTCCATAAAACTACCACGAACCAACAAAATGTGCCAAAAATAAATGAGCTAGAGGATTACACTTAGCAAGCTATCATTAGCTCATACCTTACACAGTCACTCTGCTGACTCACTATATGATCAACCTAGTCAACTAACTAGTCAACGGACCTACTGGAATTGTAATTCTTGGGTCAAACAATGAGCACATGATAACTCGAGCATATGGTGTGAGATTGAGGTAAAATGAATGTCATTGGATTGAGAACAACAAACACTTCAACTTGATGTTACATTTAATAATTTCTGGACACTTTCATTTTGGAGAAAAATTGTGATCAACTGATCATCTATGGAATTGAAGATCTTTAGTTTCCTATTGGTCAAATAATTTCAAGAAAGAATGTAAATTTGACTTGGTGAAGGTATTGTTTTTATTGTAAAAGTAAATCTAGCTTCCAAGAATACCCATATTACAAACAAATTGTTCAATTGTAACATTTAACGTATGAAATTCTATGAATGACAAATCATTCTTCCTAAATTTCAGGAAAAATAATTGTTTCCCTTTTACTTCCTTTCAATACCAAAAACGAGTCATATTTGTATAACTATTAAAATATTGCATCATATACTAGTTGTCAGAGAGTGTTCATGATTATTTAATACATCTTCTTACACTCTGCTCCCAAATTGGAATTCAAAAATAATAATTCAAATATTCATGGATTTAATAGCAAAATTTCAATTCACCTCCTTTTTTTAATGTCTTAAGGTGTTCGTAGATTGTTTGCACAACGTAAGATAACACATGAAGGAAAATTCGATAAATAAAAAATGGTGGAGCCACCTATCATGATTTCACTTCCTTCAAATTATGAGTAATTAGTGTGTGCATATAATAATTGACAAGTGTATTTACGCCCATCCCACAAAAGATAGGTACTTAAATCTACCAAAGGATAAGAAATTTGGCCTGTTTTACTAAAATTCAATAATAACCTTTTGGGTGAGATTATGTTTTCCTCTTGTTTAAAATACATTTTGAATGCATAAATAGATTTAACACCTACTACATTTAGGGAAAACGTTACAATGAAATATTCTGAGAAAGGGGCCAAGACATCTATTAGAGTACACCCTTGAATGTTTGCAATATTCATTATAATTTTTATACACCATGATTATGATGGAGGAGTTATTTAGGTATTGGATATAAGGAATCTAGATTTAGTGTGAGATTTTTTTTCCTTTGTTGTCCCTTTCCTTTCCCTTTCAAGTTTGTATACCTTCACATCGGTTCAATATTGGGTGAACCTAGACATCAAAGAGCGGTTTGAATATGATCAAATGCAAAAGTGAACTTTCGTCAATATATCTCCATGGATAGATGTGGAAACCAACATTGTGTAATGTACAAGTGTGTAGAGATTATATAGCATATGCAGGTGATAGAATGATAAGAGACTTGCAAGAAACTAACGAGAGGTGACAATAGGGACCTTAAATTGGTGTGACTAGCATGAAATGTAGGAGAAGAACCTACAAATGGAAGAACAAGAATATACAAGGCACCACAAGACATAAGGTAGAGATGGTGGTCCAAATTTTGTATTTGAGAAATATCAAATAGTTTAAGAAGAATTTTGTAACATTTATTTAAGTGTCTATTAAAAGAATTTACTAAAGTGTTATAGGCCCTAAACCATAAAAACAAAACCCTAAACCCTAAACACAAATATATAAACCCTAAACCCGAAAATGTAAACCCTAAACCCTAAACACAAATATATAAACCCTAAACCCAAAAATGTAAACCCTAAACCCTAAACCGCAAACCGCAAACCCTAAACCATAAACCCAAAATTGTTTTCTAACCTTTATTTAATTATTTATTAAAATAATTTAAACATTAAACCTAAACCCAAATCCCAAACCTTACACCCTAAACCCTAAACCCTAAACCTTAAATCCCAAAGCCTAAACCCTAAACTGTAATCATTTTATAACATTTTAAAAAGTATTTTGAAACTTTTATTTAAGCAATTATTAAAATAACTTACTAAAGTCTTATAAACCCTAAACCCTAACCTCTAAATCCTAAACCCTAAACGCTAAATCATCAACCCTAAACCTAAACCCTAAACCCCAAACGATGAACATTAAACCCTAAACCCTAAGAATTTTATAACATTTTAAAAAGAGTTATGTGATTTTTATTTAAGTGTTTATTAAAATAATTTACTAAAATGTTATAAACCCTCAACCCTAAACTGTAAACCCTAAACACTAAACCCTAAACCCTAAACCCTAAATGCTAAACGCTAAACCCTAAACTCTAAACACCAAACCCGAGACCATAAACCCTAAACTCTAAATCATAAGCATTTTATAACATGTAAAGAAAATTTCTAACTTTAATTTAAGTGTTTATTAAGAGGATTTGCTAAAGTCTTATGAACCCTAGACTCTTAACCCTAAACCCTAAGAAATTTATAACATTTCAAAAAGTGTTCTTTAACTTTTATTTAAGTGTTTATTATAAGAATTTACTAAAGTCTTATAAACCCTAAACCCTAAGCATTTTATAACAATCTAAAATTATTTTTGTAACTTTTACATAAGTTTTTATCAAATTAATTTATGAAGGTGTTATAAACCCTAAAGCATAAAAACTAAACCCTAAGCTATAAACTATAAACCCTAAACCGAAAAACCTAAATCTGAAACACTAAACCCTAAGCCCTTTATAACATTTCAAAAACCATTTTGTAACTTTCATTTAAGTGTTTATTAAAACAATTTACTAAAGTGTAATAAACCCTAAACCCTAAACCCCAAACCGCAAACCCTAAACCTTATACCTCATACCCTAAAACCTTAACCCTAAGCATTTCATAACATTTTAAAAAATGTTTTGTAACTTTTTTTTACGTGTTTATTAGAAGAATCTATAAAGTGTTATAAACTTTAAACCGTAGTCCCTAAAACCTAAGCCTTAAAACCTAAACCTAAACCTAAACCCTAATTTAAGTGTATATTAAAAACATTTACTAAATTGTTATAAACCCTAAGCCCTAAGTGCTAAAGCATAAGAGTTTTATAACATTTTAAAAACTATTTTTAACTTTTATTTAAGTGCTTATTAAAATAATTTAATAAAATGTTATAAACCCTAATCCCTAAACCATAAAAACTATGAATTTTATCAGTATCTATAATAAGAGAAGACCACACCTCGGTATGTGAGTGTAGGAGGGAGAAAATCGTGGTACATGAGATACCCCGATCTTTGTTTTTCCACCCTTCATCATAAACCTTTTGACTTTTATTTATTTTTCTTCATAACTCCTCGAGGCTCCATGGGATCAATGCATTATGTGTACTATGTAGCAGAGGATACCCGTTTAAGGTGGGGTGGTTCATCCCTACACCATAAATCCTCGACCTAAACCCTTAACCATAAACCCCAAACACTAAACTACAAACCCTAAACCCAAAATCATAAACGCTAAACCCTAAGCATTTTATAACATTTTAAAAAGTGTTTTGTAACTTTTATTTAGGTGTTTATTAAAAAAATTACTAAGGTGTTAGAAACGTGAAACCATGAACCCTAAACTCCAAACCCTAAACCCTAAACCAATAAAACTTAAACCGTAAGCATTTTATAAAGTGTTATAAACCCTAAACCCTAAACTCCAAAGCAAAAACCCCAAACCCTAAATCCTAAACCCTAAATTATAAACCGTAAACCCTAAGCATTTAATAACAATTTTAAAAACATTTTGTAACTTTTATTTAAGTGTTTATTAAAAACATTCACTAAAGTGCTATAAACCCTAAACTCTAAACTCTAAAGCATAAACCCCTAATCCTAAACCCTAAACCCTAAGTATTTTATAACATTTTAAAAAGTGTTTCGTAAATTTTATTTAAATTTTTATTAAAAGAATTTACTAAAGTGTTATAATTCCTAAACCCTAAACACTTGACTTAGATAATAATGTATATAGAATATTTTGACTAAATAATGATTTATTGGTTTTATTATAACTATTGTGACCATATAATTAGATGGATTGAAAGCTGCTACAACCATCACTCTATGATAAGAATCAAAAAGCTAACCCCATTATACATATTGCATTAAAAAATTCATAAAAATTAACTAAAATATATTGTTATTATTAATGGAGTTATATAATATATAAAATTATGTTTATCGATGTAGATTCACCCCCACTATTATTATGGGAATCCTTTAATTGGAAATAGTTGTTCTTACATTACCATGGATTAGAAATACCACATGCCCAATATGATGTGCTGATATGCCATCTTTTAAAATTAATTAATGTGAAATAGTTTAATTATTAGAGTATATTTAACTTGAAAATAAATCTTATCATTGATATGCCAATATTACCATGAATATTCCAACATATTCCATGGGTCCATAAATCTCATGATTGACATGTCAATATTACCATGAATATTCGAACATATTCCATGGGTTCAAAAATCTTATGATTTATATGTCAATATTACCATGAATATTACAACATATTCCATGGGGTTCAAATATCTACGATGAACCTAGAAATTAAATTATAATTATGGAAGATCTATTCTTACGATTACCATAGTTATAGGCATATATATATTTGAATTTATTTTGAATTTAAGTTAAAAGAAAACATTAACATTAAATTAAAACATACTAGAGAAGGCATATAAATTAAATTGATCGAACTACAAATAAAATTCAATCCATGATAACCATCAAAATGGTTACCCCAATATTTCTATCACATTTCATATATTAAAAAAAACATAGAAATTAACTAAATTAGAACTATGAAAGATATATTCTTCTCATTAGCACAATTATCGGCATATCTAATTTGGAATTTATTTTCAATTTAAGTTAAAAGAAAATTTTAACATTAAATTAACAAACTAGGGAAGCCATATAAATTAAATGGATTTAAATGCAAATAAAATTTAATCCATGACAATCATCAAAACGTGTAACACATAGAACCTATCACATTCCTAGATTAAAAAAAAGAAGAAATTAACCAAATTATAACTTTATTATAGGCCATATTGTGATTATTTATAATAATATTTTTTTCATGCATATTTCAAGAAAAAATAATCTTAATGGAAAATTTTACCGATGAAATTTAGCCCTTGGTCTAAATTAGAGGGTTTCGAATTTTGAATGGAAAACGGTTTTGTATCATATTGCATTATTGATAGTAGCCCCAAGATTATTTTATAAGAAAAATATGTATGGAGGTTAGCATAACCTTATTTCAATGGAGGAGATACTAATTTCCATTTACCCCAATTTTCAAGGACAGGGATTTATGGTACCCATTTCTACCTTCTCGTTTGATTCTAAATGAGCTCTTTATTTCACTGGCCCTTATGTCATGGTATTGAGATTAGTTTGAAGAGAACGACCCACATTTAAGTATTCAATAGTCTTCTTTCCATTTTCTAACCTTTCAAATGATTAATGATTTTCATATCTAATACAGGAGGCTTGTGTATTTTCTTGACATTCCAATACCACGAGCATTCTCTCCTTTCCCTCCTTATTTTTTTTTCTTAATTTTTGGGAGATGTAATAATTGTTTGTCTGGAAACCTGACCAAACAAGTAACCTTAAATGTTTCAAAATATGAAAATAAAATATATATTTTATGGCTCTCAAATACAATACATGAGATTTATCTATATGGCCATAGACAACAGAGCTAAGACAAGGAAATGTAAATGAAAGCTAAAGATACATAGGCAGATAAGCATGCATGCATATTTCCGGGGATCAATATCCTTTACACCGGTTGGATGTTTACTCCTAGGAGTGCACCCATGACCACGAGGAAGCCCCATTTTCCATTAAGTTCTTGCAAGCATGCCACTTGTATGACCAGCATGAACAATTGAACCTTCCATATCAGCAAACACCTCGTTTTTTTTTAGGATTGTGTCCCTCATCGAAAAGTTCCCTTTTCTACCTAAGTGATCTCTTATTGAATTGGTTAAGTGTTCAAATCCCTCTAATGATTGGTTGCGCTCTCAAGTCAAATTTCAGCTCCAGAATAACCTATCTCTTCATAGTAATATGCTCCTCGCTACACATTAGGACTTTTTCTAGGCATGGAAAACAACAACAAAAAATGAGAGGCCTATGCCACACTCAAATGGTTCAACAAGAGTGGAGAAACCCAAACACAACCCCTATCCTTGCCAAGATCTTCTAGTGGAAGAGCCATCTTGAGGCCTAAAACTTCTACAAGAGAAGAACATGGAAAAAACCAATGATTAGGAATAAAAATGTATAAATAAATATTCTTAACGCACCTAGGCCCAATGTCTCTACTAGGTTCCTCGGGGGTGTTATCACTCGTCTCGATCTCTAAGGCTAAGGAAGAGTCGAGCTGAGGTAACCATAGACCAGTCTTTTGAATTGGTAGCTAGCCCTACCAAGCCGGAGAGGGCTCTCTCCAAAGGATCACAACCAAGAGGGCTAGATAAATTAGGGTTTTACACTAGATATGGTGTTCAAAGTTTGTTTAATTTGATTTGGTGGGGTTATTGGAAGAGGATTAGGTCTAAGAGACTAGGTTTCCGAAAAATAGGGTATGATTGCAGACATCTAAGTCTACATTTATAGAGAATATCATGCATAAAAATATTATGCACAACATTTTATATTTTGTTAACAGACCATGCAATAATAGACTTTCTTTGATAATTTGAATTAGGATTTGGTTATGCAAGATAACGATAATTGGAAGGATTGTTTCAATATAGACATGTCTAGGAATAAATTCAAGATAAGAAATCATTTATAGCTTATACAAAAAAATAAGTTATTTAGACCTCCATAGTAATGCTTGAGAACAACAAATTCTGGAGATTAGTTGGTCCATCTTAAACATTATAATTTTTTAAACAAGAATATAATTTGAAGTAGAAAAATAATTTATGTTCCCTTCAATTTTTTTTGGAGATTAGTTGGTCCATCTTAAACATTATAATTTTTGAAACAAGAATATAATTTGAAGTAGAAAAATAATTTATGTTCCCTTCAACTTTTTTTTGATTTTGTAAGCTTCTCATGCCATTTTAGTTATACTAGAGTAGTCACCTTTGTTTTATCCTTCAAAATCTCACACAAAAGTATACTAATTGTCATGTAAATTGTTGTTGCATTACATATTCTATTCAAAGTTTAACTAATTAGTATCAACTAAACCCTTTAAATTGATAAATTTGGTTTTCATGTTCAACTTAAATATAGAGAAAAAACTATCTCCATTCACAACATACACCAAAATATAAAGATATCAGAAATAGAAATTTAAATACTCTTACTGAAGTTTAGGATCCATATTGAAGAAGTTCATAATGTTATTGAGAATAAAGGGTTGTATGCCCAACTAGCTTATAGAGTTATATGTCAAGTAGATTTGATTGAATTTATTGTTCTTCCACATTTAAGGTATGTTCTAAATTATTTATTATAACAAGGTTACTATATGTCAATTTCAAACTACAATTTTTTAGATAGAAATGGGTTCTATATTTTATGTTTTACTTTGAATTCCAATTTTTCACTTTAAAAGCAAACCAATGCTATTTTAAATTTTAACTTTTAACTTTGCCATCAACAATTCGGTGTTACTAATTTTGAAATTTCCAATCTTTTACCTCACAAAAAATTAAGTGTTTTTTTGTTTAAATTTAGCTTTTAATATTTTACATTACATTTTTTAAATTTAAAAGTTAATTGTTTTTGTTTGTTTTTTTTTTTAATTCAAATTAAAAAGTTAATTATTTTTGTCTGTTTGTTTTTTTTAATTCAAATTTATCTGTTGTATTTGTTTGTGTAACATGTAATTAATATTAAGCGTTCTAAATTTAGATATCCACTTTAACATTTAGTTAAGAGCTAGCGGAATTTCTTGCAAGCCGATTTCACCATAGCTAACTTTGGTTTTGTTTTTGGAATTTTCAAGAATGTATTTAATATTCTGGTTTCTAAATTTAGGTAACGTTTTGCTTTTTTCCGTTTTAAAAAGCTGTCACAGGGTTATGATGACTACTATATCGGTTATCCATCACTACCATATGGTTATCCATCACTATCACAACAACAATTCAACGTTATCCATCACTATCACAACAACAAAGCAACGTGACACACAACATAACGGAATTGTTCTTTAAAAAGTTGAAAAGAATGAGACTATGGCCGAAAATGACCGGACGAATTACCCACTCAACATGGATTTCTCTGTGAAACTGTTTCCCACTCAGCATGGATTTCTCTGTGAAACGGTTGTTCAAGAAAGGAGACATATATCCATTGAAAACTTTGAACCGACTTGAGATTTTTCTTCGAAACGTTTGTTCAAGAACGGACAGATAGATAAATATCCGTTGAAAGAAACGATATATAGAAGACTTACTGCAGAAATCTGTCAATTGGTCTTGTCCGATATTTCTATGTGGACCGATATGTTTGTGTGGTCTGATAAGTTTATGTGCTAAGTCTGTGCGTGTGGGTATGCTTGAGCGAGAGGAGTCTGTGCGTGTGGGTATACTTGAGTGAGAGGCGACGACGCAAACAATTTCCCAACTTCAGCGGAAGGGTGACCGAATTGCTAAACAGTCACTGTTCTTCGACGGTAATGCCTTCTTTCTATTGCATTCTGCTTTTGTCTACTCTCATATAGACACCATCGTTTCATTTTAGTTCATTTCTACAATTGCAATGTTTTATTTCAAATCTCATGTATTCCTTTCATCTCCATAAAAATTATTCCAGGGATCTCTTAGATTATTTTATGGATTGGAACCTCCAACCGAAGAGCGAAGAGCGAGTTGAGTTGAGCTGCTAAGGCATAATCAATGCTTTTTCTGGATAACTAACAGGGATTCAACTACAGGTGCATTTCCCTTAAACTCTACTTTCAAGGCAAACCCTAGTCATTTCACTTTAGTTTTCTTTCCTGTAAATTTTTTAGCCAATGTTAGACTGAGAGTTATGGATTATCCCATCCTTCCATTAAATTACTAGGATAATGGATGGATAGCCATGGAGATAATGGCTATCCATAGAGATGTTGAGCAAGGTGACATAGCATAGACATCATCAATTTTCTTAGAATCACATGAACATCATTATTTTTTTGAAATCACATGGACATCATCATTTTATTTTTTCTCTGTGATTCACACACCTCATAACAAGTTTTTTTTTGGGTCTTCTCAGTCAACACAAAATCCTTTGCACTCCAAATCTCCATGCCTCATTTTCTGGCGAACAAAAAAATCCTATGCACTTCAAAAAAAACTTGCAAGATTCTTGGGTCTTCTGTGGTGAACAAAAAATTCTTTCCACTCCAAATCTCCATCAATCTCGTCTCATTTCTGGGCAGTCCAAATCTCCATCAATGCCTCATTATCGACATAAATTAAGCAACTAGATTTCATATAGGTCATCTCACAAAGTTTATGATGATCCATAATGCTGGCCTTGGTGTACGCGCCATGCGCTTTTGATGAGATCTTCTTCACAAGATTGCCTTGGCCGGACCAAACTGAAATGATAAAAGACGCAGACAGAGTTTAAATTTAAAACGAAATCTTCCTTCTTGGTGTTGTGACATAAATTAAGCAGCTAGATTTCATATAGGTCATCTCACAAAGTTTATGATGATCCATAATGCTGGCCTTGGTGTATGCGCCATGCGCTTTTGATGAGCTCTTCTTCACAAGATTGCCTTGGCCGGACCAAACTGAAATGATAAAAGACGCAGACAGAGTTTAAATTTAAAACGAAAACTTCCTTCCTGGTGTTGTGGTTACCGGGAGAATAAATATTGGAACGAACCAACAAACAACTCTAAGAAAAGTGGCTCATCCATCTAGTTTATCTATTTTAATTTTTTTTAATAGATACTATATATTTTAATTTATTGTATTCTAATGTTTTTATTAATAATATTTAGATTATTTTATTTTTTTAATGGATTAAAATTTAGATAATTGACATGTTATTATGTTTTACAATATGGTATATATTTTAATTAGATTAATATAATGAAAAAATGTTTGAACTTATATAATATAAAGTGATATTGTTTTTCTATTAAAACTTATATTATAAAATTAAATAGTAATATAAATGTTTTTTAAGATTAATTTTCATCTGTGTTTTTAATGGAATGGCCCAACGACATCATGTGTGCATAAAAATTATTTTTGTTTTATAAGTTTTATTTTATTTAGATTAGTTAAATTTTAGTGTAATTTTCTTTTATTTAAATAAGTTTTTTTTAACTTGTGTAGTATAGTTTGGTGTGAATATTTTGTATCTTAGATTTTGTTTTTACATGTTTAGTTTTTATATATATTTTTTATTAAATTTGATATTAATATATAATTTTTTTTTAATTTTTTTTTAATTTTATAATCGACTACTATATATTTAATTTATTGTATTCTAATGTTTTTATTAATAATATTTAGATTACTTTATTTTTTTAATGGATTAAAATTTAGATAATTGAGATGTTATTATGTTTTACAATATGGTATATATTTTAATTAAATTAATATAATGAAAAAATGTTTGAACTTATATAATAT
>APFE031546371.1:0-37389 GCA_000404065.3 Pinus taeda | reverse complement strand
GACTCTTGTGGGAGAAAGCTTTATTGTATATTGTACATCTATCTCTACAATTTAAAGAAAAGGAAGGCCAGGATTTTGCAGACATCATTGTGGATTCTTGTGGATTGTTGTGTTGATGGTGTGTTCTCTACATGTTCTTGTAAGTTTGTTTATGTATTCCACATCTCTCTTTTGCTTCTATTTGGACAGATGAAGTGGTAAAGTTTGAAATCATGCTTTGACATGCTCAGCTTTTTAGTTTGTTCAAAATTTATGTTTTCTACTGTCTAGAGAGGATTCAAATGGTTGTTTGCCCTCTTTAGCTCCTTCTCTATCATCCCTGATCATCCATCTCAGATTAAGGCATCAGCGCTCACTCCTACCTTGCCCCAAAGATCCCCCTGCAAAAACTGTGCTCAATCCCCGCACCCTGAATTGCACTTCCTCCAATTGCCACCAAAAACCCAAAAATCTTTAAATCAACCCCCCTTATCAATTTACTAGCCTAATATCTTTGATCCTAATTGGTCAGCTTATCATATTGAAAGATCTACCGAATCTGACTCGAGAGAGCCTTCTCATACCTCGTAGGGCTAGCTACGAGGTGAAATGGTTTGATGGAGCCTTGAGAGTTTGTCTATCTTAGCCTAGGTGAATTCCAAGTGCTAACACTCCTGTAGTTTGGAGCCTACAGAAAATTAGATGTAATAAGGAGTAGGAGCTTGCCTTTGCATCAAAAAAATAATAAAACCATCATTTTTTCCCTTTATGGGTTCCCACTTATATCTGGTGCCAATATGTGTTGTTATTATGTGTTGGTGTGATGTTTTGGTTTGATTATTACTTGGTGTTCACATGTTCAATATGCTGGTCATTATTTGGTAAGTTTATCATGTAATGTTTTAGTTAATGGTTTTAATGAAAATAATTTTAATGTTCATGAATGGACTAAACTGATTCACCCCCCTCTCAGTTTATTCAAGTTTTCATCAATATATATGTTGTACATGTTGTATAATGGTGCTATGTACATATGGTGTGGTGTACATGTGGTATACGGGGTGTTGTGTACATGTGGTATATGCAATGTTGTGTATAGATGGTGTTGTGTACATGTGGTATATGATGTGTTGTGTATAGATGGTGTTGTGTACGCGTGGTATATGCAGTGTTGTGTACAAATGGTGCTATGTACATATGGTGGTATGTGCATGTTGTACATATGGTGTTGTGTGTGTGATTGTACATGTGGTGTTGTGTACATGTTATACATGGGGTGCTATGTGCAGGTGGTGTTGTGTACATGTCGTGCATGTGGTGCTATGTACATGTGGTTTTGTGTACACATCGTGCATGTGGTGTTGTGTACATGTTGTATGGATGGTGTTGTGTACATGTTGTACATGTCGTACTGTGTACATGTTGTGTAGGTGGCACTTTGTACATGTAGTATTGTGTACATGTCGTACATGTTGTGTTGTGCACATGTTGTAAAGTGTTACGTGTATTATGTAGTCATTGTGTTGCAACATGTGTATTCATTGTGTTGTACTATGTGCATGTATATGTATTGTGTTGTATACCAGGTGTAAGTGTATGTATTGTGTTATGGGGTACATCGGGTATATATGCATGTAATAAGTGGTGTTGTATGTCATGTGTGGGTGTATCTGTGTGATGTACACTGTATGCATGTGTACGTGGTTGAATAAAAGGCATTGAGTGCTTGTCATGTGTGGTAACCGATCCGATGTGTGTACAGAAAAGACAAGGACAAAGGTAGAAGAAAAGAACTAATTTAAGGATAAGTATCAATATTTATTTCAGTTTTATTATGCATATGATCTATGATGTTGATTTATGATGGTTACATGTGATATATGATTTTGATTTATGATGGTTACATGTGATCTATGATTTTGTTTTATGAAGATTGAGTTTTGAGCTAACCGGATGTGATATATACATGATGATTTGATCAAACAACTAGTTTTACTTGTTGTGATAGGAAGTAAACAAGATTGTAGGTGTACGCTATTTGTGAGCTACTAATGAGGTCTGATGTGAATTTATTTCTATGAATTTTGAATCTAATCATAATTATGTGCTTGGTATAGGAAAACAGGAAAATGCTCGGGTAGGTGGTTGAAATTGACTGCAAGCATTAGCAACAACAACAAAAGGAACTGGAACAAGAAGTGGTATGTTGGTAAAGCACTTCAGGAGCAGGGCCATTGTGGGACATTAGTACCCAATAGTGTACATTGATTTCCATGAGAATGCTATGACTAGTATGATGGTTTTAAGGTAGGGATATGCTTTGGTTTTTGGACCTTTCGATGCGAGGAAACCTTGCCAAGTGAGGGGTAGCCCAAGGGACTGTGTAGCTGAGAAGGGGATGTCTGCAAAACTTGGAAGGTGTGTGAATTCACAGAAGGGGGTGATTGGATTGCCTGAGGGATTGTGTAGCAGAGAAGGGAAGGACATTGAATACATTGATTTTGGTCATTAGTATTTCCAGATGGAATCAAAAGCACATTGGGAGTGTTCCCTAGAATAATGAGTCAGTAATTGTTCACTAAGAGGACATGTAGCGCAAGGATTGTAACGTTGGACATTGGATGCAGGTTTGAATTTGGTAGTGGATTCTGGACTTCCTGGGAAGGAGGTGAATCTTTTTACTACTTTTGAGGGTGGAGGTGTCAGACGTTGGATTCCCTTGTCATTAATGCGAGCATCATATCATTTTATTTGCTAGTTAGAGCAAATGTGAAAATGTGTATATTATTTTAAATATTGTATCAAGCTATGTTTATAAAGCTCCATAGACAATATGATTATTTGTTGGTTGAAGAAAATGTGTATGAGTATATATGTGGTTGTTATACGTGTCATAAAACACCAAGGACGATGTTTCCCCAAGCGGAGGATTATGTAATAACCCATGGTTGAATTTACATGTAAAAAATATAAGACCAAGGTCATGGGACACATATTCGAAGCTGAATGGTGGGAAAAACATCCTAGTGGGTGTCACTTTTAGTTTATTATGGCTAAGGAAATTGTCAAAGGCAAAGAGGCATTAATTGGCATTTTATTTATGAAAATAATAGAGAATAGGAGAAAAGGAAGCTGGAAGGATACATATTTGCATAAGGAGGAAAAATGAAGGAAAATGAAGAAAATAGAGGCCTCAATGATAAAAAGGCTTCTGAGGATCAGTTCATGGGATTTTGTCAATTCAATTTGGGAGCTTTCTATATATTTTCTCTCAACCATACTCTTACACAATTAGAGTTTTCTTAGAGCATTCTCAGAGCACACTGGATTTGGAGAAAGAAGGAAAAGGAAAGTGTGAAAGCTTAAAGAAACATGTGGATCAATGGTGAAAACAGGTTTGCTTTGTAGGTATCGAGTTGCATGTATGGTTTCCTTGCTAGTTTTGGCATACATGGTACATGCATGTGGTTTGTTGGTTATGATCTATCATGGGCACGGAGGATTGTCTGGATTGACAATGGTTTTGCCTAGCCCTGCAATTCACTAGATAACCATGGTGTTGTGGGTATTTCCATTTGTTTGTTGATTAGTGAGCATGTTCCTCATGGTTGTGGGTTGAGTTACTAATTCTTGGAGCCTTGGTTGGACAAACGCTCTGGAAGCCATGGAACAACTTGGGTTGAGCTACTAGTCTTGGAAACCTTGGTTAGAAAAATGCTCTAGAGCCCTTTGTGGGTTGAGTTACTAATCCTAGAACCTTGATTGGCAAATGTTCTGGAGCCCTGCATTTTTGTGGATTGAGTTACTAGTCCTAGAATTGGGTTGGAACAAATGTTCTACTGCCCTGGACAACTTGGTAGAGACCGATCTGGTGATGGTTAGTGATGTCCGACCATGAGGTGGAATCACCCATTGAGGGTTGAGGTGTTTTGGCCTATGGAAGGCCTGGTTTGGTTTTGGCTGGTTTATTCCATGAGGTCCCACATTCATGCTTGGAATATGGACAAGGGTTGATTGAATGAAAGAAATATTTTGTTCAGCCCAATCTATGGTCGGGTGGTACGCTGAAGTCCTTGACTTGGTTGTTATTTCCATGTGTTAATATAACATATTTTCTATTGTGATCTATGAGAATATGTATTGATTATGATTGTGATCTCATGGTTGAGTTGCCATGGTTTATATGTTGGTTATTTGATGGTTTATAGGTTGGCTATATGTTGGTTATAGGATGCATATTGTCTATGGCTCTTGAAATTTTTGATGTATATGAATGGTTGATGATTGCATGGAATACCAAATGTTATTGCAGCTATTATGAGAGGGTATTAGACCTTGTTGATGAATCTTAGATAAGTATCAAACCTGTGTGTTTAAATATGCATTCATGACCTATAGATTACATGTCTTCCATATGTTTGACGAAATGTGTGTCATGGTTAGGATTGGTTAGGTCAAGTCCCTGATCAAGTTTTGTGTTAGAGGCTTTTTCTTTGTGTCATTTATTGTTTTGAAAAGTCTCATCAAGTTCCGAGCAGTATCTGGAGTCTAGCCCTAAAAAGGTGGCACAAATTTTGTAGTTGCAGGCACACAACTGGGAAATTGGATTGCATTCACTCCCTTGTAGGCTTATTCATGCGTCTGGAGGCCTATAGCCACATGGATGCAGGCTTGTGCATGAACCTGTGAGTTAGGGTAAGTGAAAAAGAAAGTTAACTCAAGGTTTGGGCACCTTGGGTGGTTGTTTAGCCATTAGGGGTCATGTACCTCCTAAAGAAGCTCTTTAAAGTTTCGGTTTGTCGATTCCACTTCCTTAACTGTACTTAGGAGTTTGAGTCATACCATAGTAACTCTTTGTCACATGTTTGCCCCAACAGACCTATGAACTTGGGTAAATGTGGGATGTGGGTGTTACAATTTCTACTTGATATCATGTAGTTGCCCCTGTTTTTAGGGGGCTCTTTCACACGTAGGGGGTGATTTCTAGCTTGTTGGAGATTATTTCTCCTTGTGACATGTTAACACTCATTTGGGTGCATTTTCTCTCTTCTAGCTCACATGTGTGATGCTTTCACAACCTTCTAGAAGACTTCACTACTCATTTTCTTGTATGTTCATACATGTGGTGGTTTTAAAGCATTATAGAAGGATGTACCACTTATCTTCTTTGTTTCCCACACATGTGGGGGTATTCTTGGCTCTTTCCTTGGTTTAAGAAGGGTGATCAAGGTTTCTAGCATATTTTTCACCCTTTAATTGAGGAGGGTGGTCCTGTTTTGAAGGTTTTCTTCGATTGTATTGAGGAACTCATGGTTTTACCTTCTATTTTTCAATGGATCACGTGGTATAAACACATTATATAATTTCTAACTTATGGTATTGTATGCATGTTTTAGGGAGGCCCTTATCTATATTGGGAGGGAAGCTCCCTCATTTTCTCTTGTTGGAAATAAAGTGGAAAGAACTTGATAGTTGTGTTGTGAGATATTTTCTCTTATGAGAAATGTTCTAGGGTTATAATAGAGAGATTTAAATTGCAATTTTTATTGATGAATGAGATATCATAAGACAAAATATTGCAATTTAGGTATGAATTGCATGTCTATTTCATTTCTTGATGGAATTCCAAGATATATTTTTTGTATTAGAAATGAATCTACCAAGGTTTTATTTCTTTACTCTAGATTAGGTTGATTCCTATAGAATCAACCTCCCTGCAATCTTTGCAAGGTTTCATAATGTTTTAGTTTGATGCTCTTATAAGTATTTTTCTTGATGTATGGGGACTTCAATAATAAAAACAAGAGGATAAATATTCAAGGGTAGCAAAATGGTAAGTGCTAGTTTGATTAGTATTTCCAACCATCTTTCCAAATCAAGCAATCTAGGATTTTCTTGCATATCATTTCAAATTTAGATTACCTTTTCTAGGTTTTAGCTTATCTTTGTGGATATCATACATCAAACTTGAGTCTTTATTATAGGTCAATCTCTATAAGTGGATTTAGATAAATTTATTTGTTCTTATGAGTGAATCTAATCACTTTCTTGTAATTTTCTGCACATAGATCTACACCCATTTTCTTTGAAGATAAAATTTAAAAACTCGCTAATTAAATGAAAATTTGCATTTTCTGCACATAGATATACACCCATTTCCTCTCAAGATAAAATTTGAAAACTCTCTAATTAAATGAAAAATTGAATGCATCTTTAAATTTTCGATGGCAAATTAATACGTTAAGTTTTTTCTTCTCACTCATGCATTGTTAATGAGACCAAACAAATTAGTCTTAAAAATCACATTTATTGCCCACTAATTAAATGAAAAATTGAATGCATCTTTAAATTGTCGATGACAAATTAATACTTCAAGCTTTTTCTTCTAACTCGTGCATTGTTAATGAGACCAAACAAATTAGTCTTAAAAAATCACATTTGAGCAACATTTATCTTATTTGTGTTCCTCATATATTCTTATGATAATTCAATGCCCTTATTGATGGATTGGCTAGCTCTCCAAGTAAAAAAATTTAAGTCCTTTTTTTAGTTTCTATTCATGGTTGAAATTTATGATTAAGGGTTTTAACATCCAAAGGTTCTCTTTGATGCAATGTTTAACATGATACATATGTGCATAAATAAATAAAATTTCTACACCCTCATTGCTTTCCATCTTAATTCTTTACTACTATCATACATTATTTTAACTCTAGGTTTCTAATAAGTATCCATTATATGCCATGAATCCTTGAGTATTTTCTATTTGGGTTGTTGGCACTTTCACTTGCTAATTTTTTTTTTATGTTAAATGATTTTGTAAGTGGGTTATAATTTTGTTGTAAATTTTGATTACAACTCAATCTAAATACTAGTGCTTTAAAGAACATATTTTTCTCTTTGCTTGAGTACATATAATTTTTTTGAAGATAACAACAATAAACTATTAGCCCTATAATTGAAACTTATCTTCTCATGTAACCATTCATTTGGTAAATGATCTCATGACATTGAACATAAATTTCAACGTTTTTAGCGAATGGAATGTAATCAAAGATCTTTTTATCCAAGAATTATATTGTAACACATTGTGAATCTCCCTAAGTGAGCAACATTTGCCACTACAACTTAAAATTTTGGCATTTGAGCTTATTAAAGATGATGGATTAGTTCATGGAATGGTGAAACTCTTTAAGTTATGGTGATTGAATTAATTTGCAGTAGTAACACTATTTGTAACACTCACATTGGTTACCATCATTTCGTTTTCCAATACTGGCTTAAATGACATAAATTTGGTGATGTTTGCATCTCACATAATTGGATAAAAATTCTAGGATAATATCAATTAGGCTTCAAGTTTTTTCCATTGATTTCTTACATGTTTACTTCGTGTATTAGATAACTAATGCTTAGGGATTGAGGTAATTGTAAATATTTATGAATAATTAAGAGAAATATGAAGATTTAGGAAAATAGGTAGAGTCATCAAAACTTGGAAATGAAACTAAATGTCATAAACTATGTATTTATCAATGTATCACCTTCATGAAATGCAATCGAGAGTAGAGTTATTCTGCTCTTAAAATAATGGTATTGTAGACAATTCTAACTCCATGATCCCTACTCAAATATGTGTCTCTATATCTATTCCCATTAGATCTACCACTCTATAATTACGAGTCTCATTAGAGGAAATTTCAGCGTAAAACTACCCATGAAATTTTTATGTAATTTATGTGTCATAATATGTAAACTAATCAAAATCCTTTAAATTTAAAAAGAAGTACATGTAAATATTTTGGAGAGAAAAGAAGAAAAAACTATTTTTTTAGTTGTATTTTTAGTTTATCTCCTTATAAGTTTATCAAATTTCAAGTGTAGACACTCATTGAATACAAAATTAAATTTCGCATCTAATAAGTACCCATTACCCATATAAATATAAATATAAATATAAATATTTTCAGATATTCACATTTTAATGTATCAAAAAATAATGTTACTATATCAATAAAATATTACATTTAAATAGACAATTACAAAATCACAAAATCCAAGTACCATTTCTTATATTATTAATTGCAGGAACTTTTTAAAGGCAAATGCCTTTGCAATTAAAGATTTATATAATAATCAACATTTTGTTAGAAGTCTTCTCAATAAAATAAATTTATGTATACTTCATATTTATAATTTTATTAATGAATATAGATTCAAACAATTCAATTAATATATTTTGCATTGGTAGAATGAAATTCATAGTTGAATTTCATTGTGGAATTTATTATTAATGAAATTCATATTAAATGGTATATATATATATGAGAATCATAAATAAATAAAATTATTTTTAAATTACATTTTCATTCCAATAAGGATACAAATAAATTATAAACCTTTTGTAACCTATATTATTCCCATTTACAATTTTTAGTAAAAATATTTTATTATTTCAATTAATATTTAAAATTTTTCAATTATATTTATAGTAAAAAACAATTGGTTTTAAGAAAAGGGAATTTGCACCACTGGCCCGGTTGCCCTCCTAGGATTGTAAGGTAGTATATCTATAGTTGTCCAGTTGTCCTCCCGTCGATTTGATAATGAATGATTGAACGGAGTGTGGGAGTTCTGGCTGCGAAGTTAACCTGGATCGACGGGTTGAACAGTTCGACATATGCCTATGGGGACTATCGGGGAAGCTCAGTCAATGGATCGTTGAAACGGGCGGATCGGGAATGGAATGGTGGACGAGGTTTCCAGTGCCAGTTCCAGTTCCTTGCTATGGGATGGAGTGTTTTAAGAGAGGAGTGACAATTAATTACTCTGTGCAATAACTTCGATTGATTTTAGTCCCACATTGTTAACTCTGGCACTACATTACACCGTCATAAAGACAAGAGACAAAAAAGTGAGGGTCGGATTGCCGCCACTTGGCGGTCTGAGGATAACCGAGATCTGAGCGTCGGATAGCCGCCACTTGGCGGTCCGAGGATAACCGAGATCTGAGCGTCGGATAGACGCCACTTGGCGGTCTGTCGACGGCCGAGATCTGAGCGTTGGATAGACGCCACTTGGCGGTCTAAGGATAACCGAGATCTGAGCGTCGGATTGCCGCCACTTGGCGGTCTGAGGATAACCGAGATCTGAGCGTCGGATTTCCGCCACGTGGCAGTCTGAGGATAACCGAGATCTGAGCGTCGGATTTCCGCCACGTGGCGAGCTGTGGACGGTTGAGATCTGAGCGTCGGATTTCCGCCACTTGGCGGTCTGAGGATAACCGAGATCTGAGTGTCGGATTTCCGCCACGTGGCGCGCTGTGGACGGTTGAGATCTGAGCGTCGGATTTCCGCCACGTGGCGCGCTGTGGACGGTTGAGATCTAGCCACTGGATTGCCGCCACGTGGCGCGCTTTGGACGGATGAGATCTGAGCGTCGGATTTCCGCCACGTGGCGCGCTGGGAGGGCTGAAATCTAGCCACTGGATTTCCGGCACGTGGCGCGCGGTGGACAACTGAGATTTAGCGGTTGGATTTCCGCCATGTGGCTTGCTGTGGACGACCGAGATTTAGCCCTTAGATTTCCGCCACGTGGCGATCTGTAGACAGTCGTGATCTAGCCGCTGGATTTCAGCCATGTGGCGCGCTGTGAACGGTTGTGATCTAGCCGCTGGATTTCAGCCACTTGGCGCGCTGTGGACGGATGAGATCTAGCCACTGGATTTCCGCCACGTGGTGGGCTTTAGACGGCTGAGATCTAGTCGCTAGATTTACGCCACGTGGCATGCTGTGGACGGCTGAGATTTAGCCCCTGGATTTACGCCACGTGGCGTGCAGTGAACGGATGAGATTTAGCGATTTGATTTCCGCCACGTGGCTTGCTGTGGACGGCCGAGATTTAGTCGTTCGATATACGCCACGTGGCGGGCTGTAGACAATCGTGATCTAGCCGCTAGATTTCCGCCACGTGGTGCAGTGGCATGGCCGTAATCTGGCCGCTGGATTTCCGCCACGTGGCGTAGCGTTGACGACAGTGATCTGGCCGCTGGATTTCCGTCACGTGGAGCGCTGTGGACGGCCGAGATCTAGCCACTGGATTTCTGCCACGTGGCGCGCTATGGATGGCCAAGATCTAGCCGCTCGATTTCAGCACGTGGCGCGCTGTGAACGGCCAAGATCTAGCCGTTGGATTTCCGCCACGTGGCTCATTATGGACGGCTGTGATCTAGTCGCTGGATTTTTGCCACGTGGCGCAATGTGGACGGCCGTGATCTAGCTGTTGGATTTCCGCCACGTGGCATGATGGGATGGCTGTGATCTAGCCGCTGGATTTCCGCCACGTGGCGCAATGTGGACGGTCGTGATCTAGCCGCTCGATTTCCGCCACGTGGCACAATGTGGATGGCTCTGATCTAGCCGCTGGATTTTTCCCACGTGGCGTGTTGGCTGAGAAGATCTGACCGTTGTATTTCCGCCACGTGACGCATTGTCAACTGCCGAGATCTCTTTCCGCCACGTGCCGCATTGTCGACTGCCGAGATCTCTCCGATGGATTCCCACCACGTGGCAGGATGTGGACTGCGCCAGAACTGAGGGCTGGATTTATGCCAGGTGGCGGGATGTGGATTGCGTAGAACTGACGGCTGGATTTATGCCAAGTGGCGGGCTGTGAACTGGCCAGATAGGACCGCTGGATTTATGGCAGGTGGTGGTCTGTGGACTGGCCGGATCTGATCGCCAGATTTATGTCAGGTGGCGACATGTGGGCTCTTCATATATTGTTATTGGCTGTATGATACTTTGAATGTGGGATATATACAAAGATGTCCTCCGTTTGGAAAAATCAGACCTCCCAACGCTCGGTCACGATTTAACTCCTTGAACACTTGTTAGCCTGTCTCAGTCTTCTCCCAACCACATCTGCGTGGCTTCGGTTCCAACGGGTGAAAAGATTGATACCAAGTACTTATGTGTTCGGAATGAAATTGAGTTTGATGGCGCAGCAAGGAATTTGTGGATATATTGCAGTGAAGCGTAAAAGATGAATGAACTTAACTGCAAACACAAATGTCGTCCCTACGAACACAAATGTCGGGCAGTGGAGAGAAAAGTTTACACGATAGAGATCCCCGCCATCGATTATTCAGTGTTGCAGCTGTGAGAATTTTCATTTTAGCTTTATAGATACAATAGTGGCATTATTCAGCACGCTAATCATATTTATGGTACGACGTTAAACCATTGTAAAGCATGAGATGAAGCTAATACCATTAATAGGTATTTTGGGATCAACTTTAAATTTATGGTAAAGCTATTATGTGAAAAACACTTTGGGATCTGTTTTAAAAAACTTTAATGGCATGTTAAGATTTAATTGTTATTTTTCATTTTTTTGGTTTAATATTTCAATTAAAAATATTATATTTATTGAATATATAGGAAGAAATTTTGCACAAAGTTTCATTTTTAATAATAGGTAGTTTGGTCACTTTTTTTTTACATGGATTTAATTTTATGTTTATTATTCACTCTTAGTCTTTTAGGTATTTATTTTGTTTGATCGTATAATTTAATGTTTTTATTTAATGGTTGTGGGTATAGATAAAAATTTACTCAATTTATTATTTGAGCCATAACAAATTGAAAGATGTCCCTGTTGTAAGAAAGTTATAAAAGTTAATTTTTTTTTTATTATCAAAAATTCAACTTTTTATTATCTCTTTTCAATCTCTTTTATATGATATATTTATTTTAACACATTTCATATTCTTATATTAGAAAGAAGTACATATATAAGCAAAATACAAATATATTGAATACAACAATTTAAAACCAAATTTCAGATCTAATAAATTTCAAAATTTAATATATTTTATTAATTTATTATAATTCTTTTCTTCCCTATTTTATTCTAAACATCTTCTTTACCAAAAAACAAACAAATAAAAACATCTTCTGTGAGTGCTAAATTTATTTTTCTTCCATGTTTTGTTCTGAACATCTTCCCTATCCAAAAACAAATAAATACTAAATAGAAAACATCTTCTAACAATGCTAAATTCATATAATGTTGAATTCTAATTCGTCCATCCCATGGAAACATTTTATACTTTGTAAAACATAGAGATTAAGGATTCACACTATTTCTTCACTATGATCTGTCTTTAGCTCAAATCTCTTTCTCACGAGGTAGTGCCTCTAAAGTTTTAAAGTTTTATAGCTAGCATCATAAATGCCAATTCTAAGTCACATGTAACATAAATCTCCTCATTTTTCTTCATATTCTTAGACAAATATGTTATTACCCTCCTTCTTGCATTATATAGTTCCTAATCCTTTGCTTTGAGGCCTTTGTGCAGATTGTGAATTCTTTATCCATGCTAGACACTTGAAGGATTGGTGCACTAGTTAGTAATCCCTTTAGCTTGATGAATGTAGTGTTGCATTCTTCTATCCACTCATACCTAACTCCTTTGTATTGTAATGAAGTGATGGGCTTCATAGTCTTTGAGAAACCTTCCACAAACCTATAATAATAACTTGCTTGACCCATGAAGCTTCACACCTCGTGAGCTTTTTTTAGCATTAGGCAATCCATTATGGCCTTCACCTTTTTCGTGTCCACCAAAATTCCTTCTCCTAAAATAATATGGCCAAGATATTAAATCTCATTCTAAAAGAAAGAACATTTTGAATATTGTTATATATATTTTTCTTTAAACGTGTCAACGCAATCCACAAGTGAGCCTCGTGTTCCTTTTCATTATTGGAATATATGAGGATGTCATCCATAAATACCTACACAAAGTGGTCCAAAAAAATTCAGACGCACAATTCATGAGGCTCATGAACCGTATTGGTCCATCGGTTAAACCAAATGGCACCATTTTGAACTCATATTTCCCAAACCAAGTTTGGGAGGCGATCTTTAGAATGCCACCCTTCTTAATCCTTAACTGGTGATATCTTGCAACATATCAACTTTTGAGCAAGCCATCGCTCCCTTCATATGATCACAAAGGTAATCTATCTGAGGTATCAAGTACCTACTCTTCATTATCACTCAATTAAAATCCATGTAATCTATGTACAATCTCAAGGAACCATCCTTCTTAATGAAATTTATAGGTGCACCCCAAGGCGAAAAATTGGGCCTATAAGTCCCAAGTATAGTAGTTCCTTCAACTACATCTGTAACCCACAAAGTTTGGGAGTCATCATCATGTATGGTGTCTTGGATATTTTATCCATGCTGGGTTTTATCTCGATTTTTAAATCAAGTTCCCTCTCAAGGGGTAACAATGGTAAATCCTTAAGAAAAACATCCTCGAATTTTGACAGAACTAGATGCTTATCTAAAGAGGGTCCCTTCTTGTCACTCATTGCCTTGATCATGTACAACTTACACCCATTCCCGAGGCAACATTTAACTTTCATTGTTGTGATGAATCATAGGGACACTTGCCTCTTGATACCATAGATCTCAATTGACCTTTTGTCATCATTTAAACAAATCACTGTTTTTTGTAAGCAGTATATGAAACCTTGATAACCTTCTATCCCATCCATTTTAATGATTATATCATATACTCGTAGGGAAATGACATACACCTTTAACTTAGTTTCACAACCAAGTTACAAGTTAAGTGTTGAGAAAAAGGGTGCCACACAGGTGTTCTTGGTGTTTTTTCCTTTGGTCTAGGAAAACACACGATACACTTTTTTGGTAAGTGGCTTTATGAGTTATCAATTCATCTGAATTTTAGTCACTTTATGAGGTTCAAAAAGTACTTAGTAATTTACTATATTAAATTTACTTTATAACATTAAAGTGACTTTATGAGAACAAGTGTATGGTACAACTTAAAGTTATAAAGTGATTAAGGGAAGCCATTAATGAAGGGATAAATGAAAAGGAGGTCAATGGGAGATTAGATCTCCACCATTGATTAAGGAGAGCTAAGATCTAATCTCGACCCTTAATCATAGCGTTAGGGCTTCACTTCATTATGAAGACTAACATGAGAGAAAAGGAAAAGAGAGATCATTCATTCTTCAAGTGTAGAGTTGGATAAGAGGAGGTTTAGATAGCTTCTAGAGGAGGCTAAGATAACTTCAAGAGAAGGTTAAGATAACTTCTAGCTAAAGGGTACCTTGTAACATAATCCCATGGATATTTGGCAGCCCAAAAGCTCAAATGTTGAACTGGAATCGGCCCCAAGACAAACTCGGCCTCCTTGGAATGCTCTTGGCCCACTCTTCCTGCTCATTACCTCTCTAGAAATCATACAACATGCACATCTGTCAAATCAACCCAAGGAAATAACTCTGCATCCACAACAAATCAACCCCTTAGCTAGGTCATTCTCTTCTTGCTAAACTTCCCTTGAATTTCTTGAAAATCTCCCCCAAAAATTCCTCAATATTCTTTCGTTAACTAGAGCCTCTCGACCCTCTACACACCCGCTTTCCACTCTCGGCCCTCTCATATCTAAGGCCTACCATAGGCCCTCTCAACCCTCCACAAATTTGAGGTCTTTGTCACAAGCCCTCTTGACCCTCCACAAATTTTAGGTTTGTCACTAGCCCTCTCTGCCACAAGATGCTCTTTTGTTGACCACTACAATGAATCATACATCTTTGTACTTATACTTTTCCAAAGGGCACAACACCGCGAGTCATATAGATACCATTGGTCCATGGGTGCAAAGCCCCATCACTTAGCCCACTTTCCCCACACATGAGAATACCCCCGATGCCCTTGGACATAATTTTGTAGACTCTCATGGATTTCATTGCCAAGCATGAGTGTCAAGATTTTGATTGAATTTGTAAAACCTTTGGCAAAGGCCATTTTTTTCAAGGAGATGAAATAATTTCTCATTATGGGAGAATAGCTTGTAATGTCCCTTCATGTCCCCAAGTTGAGATTAAGGGGATATTGACTCAATTAATGCTCCATTTTGTGTTAATAAAACACCGTATCAATTATCATTATTGTTTTTATTAAAAGTGGGTTGGTAATTCCATATCAATATAAAATTTAATAGCTTATAATTACTATAATAGTTAACATTATACTAGGTGTTATATATAAGATTCTCAATCCTCTTTGTAATGATGTGTGGTGCCACAATAAGGCATTGAAGTTATATTTTTAAAAACTGAATTTATCTTGTAAAGGTTTTTAGGGTTTCTCCACTAATCTATGTTTATTGTGTAAAGATTTCTCCACTATTAACTCAATGTTCATGTGAGCTCTACTTTCTTAAGACCTTTTTTTCTTTAAATTTTAAGATATGTTTGAAATATAAGACTATTTTATAGCCTCTTTAGTTAATAGAATTTTAAATCACTGTATTTCCTAAAAAGACTATACATTGAATTAAACCAACCTAGATCCATCTTAACTCTAGATCTATCAAGATGTAAACCTTTTTTTTGAGTGAAAATTTTGAAAAAAAATTGCACCTAGAGAGATTTGATACCTCTCGAAGCTTGATAGATCTAGAGTTAAAATGGATATATCAATTGTATATTATATATATATATATATATATATATATATATATAATATATTTGTATGTAATTTCATTGAGTCAAGATGTTTAGATAACATACATTACATTATATCTCTTCCATGCTAGGCTTGAGAATGTTCAACACAAAATGTAATAAAATAATTTTTTTTAAATATTTTGATTGTGAAATGAGAAATGATTTTTTGGGCATCAAGTATTGATAAGCCATGGTATTGTAACAAAGCCTATTCACAACTTAATAATATCCATGGTTAAGTGCATTGAATATCCATTGTTGTTAAAAATCTTGTTATATTGTAAGTATTAAGTTTTTATGTGCTTATTAATGAAATTTAAATATGATTACAAAATTATTATTTTAACTTATATAGTAAAATGAATCTTAATGTATAGCTACTATTTAAATCTTATATATTTTAATGTGGTAGAGGGTTTACATATATCTTAAAAGTAATTATAATCGGTTTTTAGATTTAATTTGGAAAAATTTTTATAAAAATAAATTCAAATAAAATATTAAAAATTATTTTGATTGTGAAATGAGATGTGGTTTTTGGGCATGTGGTATTGATGAGCTCTTGGCATTATAAGAAAGCCTATTTACAATCTAATAATATCTATAGTAAAGTGGACACCGACATCCATGGTTAAAAATATTGTTATATTGTAAATTTATTATAAGTATTAAAGTATTATAAGTATTATGGTTATATAATCATTATTTTAATTTATAAAGTAGAATGGATCTTAACATATAAGAAATTGAATTTTATTATTTTTATTATTTAACTTCTTACGAACAATACATTTTTCCAAATTGAATTATGCTCTATATTACTTTTAACCTTTTACTATTATTTAATTGACCCGACATGTAAATATTTACAAATCTTTTATATTTAATCTTTTCTCTTATAAATCTAAATGAAATTTAGAATGGTTTATTTTATACATTATATTTACCCATCTCCCCATATTAAATTGTAAAAAACCTCTAAACATAATTAATTATTAAAAAACAAACACAAAATATCAAAAATAAAAAACAACAAAAACAATATAAGAAAAACAAACACAAAATATCTAATAATAAAAAACAAAAAAAACAAAAAATATATCAAATACTACTTATAGGGTCTATTGTCTATTTAGACTCGTACCATATCACTAACGTCTATTGTCTAATTAGACTCGTACTAAAAGCCATCGGAAATGCAATTGGGAAATTTTACTGCAAGTGCCCAGAAACAGAGGAATATGCCAGAACCACCTATGCACGCATCTGTGTGGAAATGGATTTCAGCGCCAGATTCCCAGCTGAAATAAACCTAACAAATAAAGACTATGTGTGGAACCAGAAGCTTGATTATGAAAGTGTCCTCTTCAGATGTCGATCGTGCTTTGAGACGGGGCATCTAGCCAAAAATTGCCCAAAAGCCTCTGAGAAAAATTTTGCTAGAAAAAACCACCACAAGATCTACATGGTGGGAGGAGCACAAAAAGAACACTATACTGTCATCAAAGAAGAATATTCTAGAGAAAACTCTGAGTCACAAGAAATCGAGGAAGAAGGAAACAACTCTCAAAGCAAGCAAGGAGAAAGCCCGCCCCAACAAATCAACAGTTATGAGAATTTGAATACAGCAGAAAATAAATCTTCATTTAACAGCAAAGCAGATCTCCTAAACCAAACTTCTCCGATTATAGATCACGAAGCTAAGACACCAATGTCCCAAGAACCAGAAGAGATGAAGGAGATGCAAGACGAAGGAAGTTGGAAGACCGTAGAAAAAAGAAAGAAAGCTACAACACCAATCTCGCCAAGAAAAACGAGGAGCCAGACAAGTAAAATTAAGAAAATTGTAGGTCCGATAGACCAATTTGGTCTCAGTGGACGTTAACCATCATCATCATCATCATCATCATCACTAACGGAACGACATGGATGCAACAAAGAAATAATTGAGCATATAGAGTAGAATCAGTGACTGGTTTGACAAATATCACCAACGGAATAACGGATCGACATGGATGCAATAAAAAATAAATGGAGCACATAGAGTAAATTATAATGGGTTTGACCAATCAAATTTTAAACGAAGATATTAAACATTTAACAATTAGTTTGACAAATCCCTTTAAATGTATAAGAAATAGAAATTTTTTAACTAATACAATTACATTAAAAATATTAATGTGATTGAAATAGCCAAAAGTTTCATAAATATAATAAAAAAAATTATCATAACATGAAAAATGTTTTATTAATGTACATACTTGATTAATAATGTATAAAAAATTTATGAGTCAACTTTAATTTAAGAAAACAAAAGAATTATAAACCAATGTTACAAATATTAATGAAAAACTTATCATGGAGGAACTTATTAAAATTGGAATAATCTCAAATCTCTAGGAAATTGGTGGGTGGGGAGCTACATGGCACAAATATAATTTTTTATTTAAATTTATTAAAAGTGATGGACCATTTTGCTCAATAAAATTTGCTTATATATAAATGAATGTTATAAATAATAATGAAGGACTTATCATGGAGGAACTTATTAAAATTGGAATAATCTCAAATCCCTAGGAAATTGGTGCGTGGACCCTTTAATACACTACAACCTTTGATAAACATTAAGACTAAGCACATTCCATTGAGAACCAATCTAGACTGTCAATTAAAAAAAAAAATCAACAAATCTTCATCCACCTTAAATTGAAATAAAAAACCTTCAATAAATATTATTCTACAATAAATTTTAAACAAAAATATTAAACATTTAACAACGTAGAAAATGTTAAAATAATTAACATTTATAAAAAAATATAAATTTATAAAGTAAATAAGATTTCAGAACATTGTTATTAACAAAGCTAGCTGTAAATCAATGATACACCAAATGAACTGAAGAAGAAAATTCTCAAATCAGAACTAAGAAGCCATATGTAACTCAATATTGCTTTACGCTTTCTAAGCAATTAACCTAAATGCAGGCCATAGCTTATCACCAATTTTCATTTGATGGTATGCAAAGCAAGGTCTTGCCATTGTCTTCACTACCTTGTGAAAGCTCCCCCTCACTTGGCAACAAGAAGTAGACACTAGATCAGATAACCATACCATCCAACTTCCATTATATTCAACTAAATCAAGGAAAGTAATAATAAGCTCAATTCTCCCCGAAATAACAAAGAGATGCGATAAAAACCTTTCAAACAATAGCCATAAGAAGAAATAAGTTAGAAGTGAGATAATTATTATGGAGCAGAAATATCCCTGGAGATCAAAGAAATTTAGTGAATGTCAAGCCAAACTATGAAACTAGTAACCATTCAACCCAAAGAATGATGTAGGCAGCACTTGCTCATCAAGAAAGTCGTAGCACAAAAAGGATGCAAGTTGTGATATGAAATGAAAGTTGATTATTTAAAAGTTACGAGACAATAAATCCAATTATGCGAAAATTGAATGTTTTTCTAAGGGATGGATGCCTCACTTGCCTCTTCTCCTTGGTGAAATATTTATTTCACCGATAACCCGAGGAGGGTTGCAGCATATTCCAAGATGCAAGGATTAGACAAAAGGGAGAATGAGAAGCTCTTTCATGTAAGCTCACTGAACATGCCAAGTGGTTTTCCAGTTCGTATTCAAAGCGGAAGGGCACTTTTGGTGCATAAAAATGTCGTAGAGTTATATACCAAAAGGATATGGCATTTTAAGTATTTGGTTGTTACAGTTGCAGATCAATCTAAATAGCAGAAAGCAAGAAGCACCCCTAATCTCCCAACTCCCATCTCCATATGTGTTCCTATGCATGACGCCATCCTAGAAGCTACATGCAACAAGAGTTCATAACACATATTTGTAGCACTTCCTAGAATTTTAGGGTTTCGTATACCATGATTTGATGGGATCCATGTCATCTCTATGATTATGGTTACAAGAATTAAAGGTGCTTAATTCTGGTTTGATCAATGTCCACTTGGTGATCTCTAAATGACTCTAGTACTCTGACGCAGGAGATCAATTGTTTAAGAGATTATCAACAATCAACCCCACGTTCCTTTCCCCTTTATATTCAGCCTTTCCCTTCATTGCTCTGTTTTCCTTTATATAAGCCCGACAACAGGGATTCACCAGTCAAAAGAACCGCTTGGTAATACTGCACCGTAGATCACAAACACATTGATCTGATAGTCCACAGCATATCGCAATCGCAAATCACAATGCCAGTGCTTAAGGCTCAGTTCTTTCACATAAAACATTGCAATGTGATTTAATCAATGATCACATCGCCCATCGCATATCGTAGTTTCCCAATGCTCAAGGCTCGTTCCCTTTCCAATGAAATATTGTGATGCAATGGATCGACGATCGCACATCGCAGGGTCTTAAGGCCTGAGGTCTATTCAATTATCGATGGAATGTTGCGATGCGATAAAGCGACGATCACACATCACATTTCGTTAAGGCCTAAGATCCACCCCATTGTAAACAAATATTGCGATACGATATGGAATAATCCAACGGTCGACGAGATTTTGCATTGTTGGTTGGAACTTAGATCAACCACTGAGATTTAAGTGGGCTTCAACCACTGTTTTTAACACTAAGCACTGTGATTTCCGTTGAACTCTGAATTTATAACATAAAGCATAAAAACAGAGGAAATGCTTGATTCGTTCAGAATACAAATAAACAAAGGCAAAACAAGAGTCTTCAATTTTATTTACACATAACTGCATGCAACATCAATTATTCAATACGATCAATATTACAGAGCCTCGGCCCTTTGGCTCGATTATAGCAATTCAAAAGACCCCTGTTTCAAATTTTGAAATCCTCACACTCACTCCACTCTCGCTTCGCTCAATCCTCCCTCATCTCTGCCAATCCGTCTACATTACATTTTTCTTCTTTTTATGAATCAAATCCCACTTTAACTGTGCTTAACAACTAAATCTTCTTTTTTAATCATTCTAACAACTCAATCTCTATTTTCAAGCTCTATCACACACTTATGCTAACAACTTATCCCTTAATCTAAAATAAGACAATTTCTACTTATTACAATAATGAAATACAAGTCATTTTCTTGAGAGATCCAACCCTCTCGTTAAAACTGGCTTTTGACCACTCAGGTCAGTGAAATTCAATTCATTTAGCCACAACATGTGAACAAACCTTCACATCGCTGGCTAAAAGTCCAAATGCTCCTACATCAGATTCTCGGGGAAGAAAAAAATCATCCCTCAGACTTTTAGGGCTTTCTCCATACTTCTGCAACTATACTATCTCCCAACTGCCACTTCTTCTTTGCTTCATTCAATTTATCACTGAAGTACGCTCTCGGTCTCTGTTCCTGACTCAAAACTACGCCAATTGTAATTCCACTAGCATCGATTTCAACTTGAAATACTTTTCCAAAATCGGGTAAGGCTAAAACTAGTTTCTGTGTGATTTTCCTCTTCAACAACTTAAAATTCCTGTCTGTTCCTTCTGTCCACTTGAACAATCGATTAGTCTCCTTAATTGTTTCAAGAATTGGTGCACAAAACTAACTAAAACCTCTGATAAACTTTCTGTAAAAACTTGCAAGACCATGAAAGCTTCTTACCTCAAATATATTCCTGGGAACATGCTAGTCCCAAATTGCTTGGACTTTCTTTGGATCCATTTTCAACCCTTCTTTAGAAACAACAAATCCCAAGTAAATTAATTCTTCTCTCATGAAACTACATTTCTTCATATTTATCAATAGTTTCTCTTTCTGTAGAGTTCTTAAAACCAATTTAAGATGCTCTAGATGTTCTTTTTTACTTTTACTAAAAACTAGAATATCATCAAGATAAACAATAACTTGCTTGCATATTCCTTCAAGAATTCATTCATCAATCTCATGAACGTACTAGGTGCATTAGTGAGTCCAAAAGTCATCACTAACCACTCATACAACCCACTGTTTGTTTTAAATGTAGTGTTCCATTCGTCTCCTTCTCTAATTCTTATTTGATGATCCACTCTTCAGATCTATTTTAGTAAAATACTTTGACCCACTTAGACAATCCATCAAATCATCCATGCATGGTAAAGGAAATCTATACCTGATAGTGATCTTGTTTATGGCTTTGGAATTTGTACACATACGCCATTCACCTCCTTTCTTTGGACTGAGTACTGTTGGTACAACACATGGACTAAGAATCTCTCTGATTAGTCCCTTATCCATCAGTTTTTGCACTTGTCTTCCAACATTTGCATTCTCTTGAGGAGTTGATCTGTACGCTACTTTGTTTGGCAAACTCACTTGACTAATACTCCTGATTGGTGGCAATGCATTTGGCAACTCATCCACAATAATATCAGTGAAATCATTTAACAGAGTTTTGATTTCTTCAGGTAAATCATCCAAGTTTGTGGAAGTTAAAATTACCTTAGGTCTCCCTATGACAGCGAAATTTATTTCTTCACCTTTTCCAACCTCTTGCAACAACTCCTTTCCGCTCATCAGCATAACACTATTTCCAAGTGCTCCTTTGTCAGCGTCATCCTTCAATGGTAGCGATGTATGTTTATTTCATCCTTCTCTAGGGTATAAGTGTTTTTCCTCCCATCATGAATAACTTTCCAATAAAACTGCCACTATTTTCCCAGCAATACATGGCATTACATCACATAATATCACATCGTTATACGTACCAATCTGTATCTCGACCTTGCATTGTTCTGTCACAATAATCTGATGTCCTTTCTGCAAACACGACACTTTGTAGGGTGTACCGTCTTTGCTAATCCTAGCTTCTCCACCATCTCTGTAGAAACAAGGTTATCAATGCTCCCACTGTCAATTATCACTTTACAACACTTACCTCTTGATTTACATATAATTATGAATAAACTCTTCCTCTGCACTAGTTCTTCAATCTCTTTCTCTGCCTTAAGAAACACCCTTTTCAACAACAAGGATTCTCCTACTTCAGGGGATTCTTCCTTTTCCATAATTCAAGGTGGTTCTGGTGTTTCCTCAGCCACATTGACATTCCTCTGACTTGTTGGTTTATTATGAGGAAAGTCCCACAACACATGTCCCCATTCTCCACACATGTAACACTGGATATCTCTTCCTCGACCTCTTCCTCTGGGAGTAAATCTTCCTCTATTAAAATCTCCTCTGTGGTGGTCTACTGCTTGAACTGCTTGCTTCATGCTGATGTTGTTGTCCCCTTGGTCTAGTAGTTCCTCTACCTCTTACTGAGCTTCTTCCTCTATTCCTCTGATTCTGTTTTCTCAACATCTTCTCTTCTGGCTTCAAACCTGCTTGATAGGCATCTTCAATAGTTTTCAGACTCAACAAGTTGATCTCGTCCTGTATGTCATATCTTAAGCCATTGATATATTTGGCTACCTTCTCCCTGTCATCCTTTGCATGTTCTGCTCTAATACTCAATCAAAAAAACTCTTTTGTGTATACTTTAACAGACATTCCTTTTTGCCTTAAATGCTGTAACTATTTAAAAAGATTTAACTGATAATCTTTAGGCATAAATTTAACTTTCATTTTACTCACCATTTTGTCCCATTGCTTGATCTTGGACTTTCTTTTCCTTGTTCTAGATGTTTGTAGTTCATCCCACCAAATCGCTGCATGACCCTTCAATCTGGTAATTGCAAATTTCACCTTCTTTTTGTCGTCAACCTCCTCTTCATAGTCAAAATATTTGTCTAATGAACTAATCCAATCCATTATTTGTTCTGCATTGAGAATCCCTTCATACGTAGGAATTTCCACCTTTGGTTTTCCTCCTACTTTCGCCAACATCTTAATAACTTTGGTAGTTTCATTTTCCTCCTCAGAAGATTCTTCTTTAGCATTGTCATCCCCTTCAGCAGGTGTTCTTCTCTGAGCAGTCTCAATTGTTTCCATCCTCGTATGCAGACTTCGGATTTCCTCTAGCGAAACTGCATTCACTTCAGGTCTTCCTCGACCTATGCCAGCTCCTCTCCTCGGTGGCATGTTTACTGCAATCAACCTTAATCTCTGCTCGGATACCACAAATGACGCAAGAGGTCAATTGTTTTAGAGATTATCAACAATCGACCCTACGTTCCTTTCCCCTTTATATTCAACCTTTCCCTTCATTGTTATGTTTTCCTTTATATAAGCCCGACAACAGGTATTCACCAGTCAAAAGAGCCGCTTGGTAATACTGTATTGTAGATCACAAACACATTGATCCGATGGTCCACAACATATCACAATCGCAAATTGCAATGACAGTGCTTAGGGCTCGGTTCTTTCACATAAAACGTTGCGATGTGATTTAATCAAATGATCGCATCGCCCATCACATTTTGTAGTTTCCCAATGCTCAAGGCCCATTCCCTTTCCAATGAAATATTGTGATGCGATGGATTGGTGATCACACATCGCAGGGTCTTAAGGCCTAAGGTCTATTCAACCGTCGATGGAATGTTGCGATGCAATAAAGCGGTGATCACACATTGCATTTCGTTAAGGCCTAAGGTCTTCTCCCTTGTAAACAAATATTGTGATGCGATATGGGATAATCCAACGATCGGTGGGATTTCGCACCGTTGGTTGGAACTTAGATCAACGACTAGGATTTAAGCGGGCTTCAACCACTGTTTTTAACACTAAGGACTACAATTTCTGTTGAACTCTGAATTTATGACATAAAGCATAAAAACAAAGGAAATGCTTGATTCGTTCAGAATACAAATAAACAGAGGCAAAACGAGAGTCTTCAATAAAATCAATACATAACTGCATGTGACATCAATTATTCAATACGGTCAATATTACAGAGTCTCAGACCCTTTGGCTCGATTACAACAATTCAAAAGACCCTTGTTTCAATCTTGAAATCCTCACTCCCACTCCACTCTCGTTTCGCTCAATCCTCCCTCATCTCTGCCAATCTATCTACATTACATTTTTCTTCTTTTTAGGAATCAAATCCCACTCTAACTATGCTTAACAACTCAATCTTCTATTTTAATCATTCTAACAACTCAATCTTTATTTTCAAGCTCTATCACACACTCATGTTAACAACTTATCCCTGAATCTAAAATAAGACAATTTCTGTTTATTGCAATAATGAAATATAGATCATTTTCTTGAGAGATCCAACCCTCTCGTTAAAACTGACTTTTGACCACTCAGGTCAGTGAAATTCAATTCATTTAGCCACAACATGTGAAGAAACCTTCACATTGCTGGCTAAGTCCAGATGCTCCTGCATCATACTCTCATGTCCACATGGTGTTAATATGTAATATTTCTTGGAAATGAATAGTTTTGGTGGGGTTGATCTCCACGAATGTTAGTTAATTATATGTTAATGAAAATTATTGTTTTGATATATTATAAATAATTAATTATACAAATAAATTATCAAATATTATTTACTTTAATATCATAAGTATATTTAATAATAATAATATATTATTATTATTCTAGTTTTGAAAGAGAGGATGCAAAACTATTGAATTTAAATACATATTATTAAGATATCACCAAAAATGCAAAGAAAACAACACAATCATGATGAAAAATGAAAAAAAAAGGCTAAAGTGTTGATCATTTGAAGAGGACTAGGTTAAGATGGTCCAATATCTAGGGAAGTCTAATTGCCAACTCAGGGAACTTACTCGAAATGTCTCTATTTGTTGCAATAGGGGTGAATGCCTCTATTCAATGTTAGCATTCCTTTGACTAGTACGATTACTATCAGTATAGGCCCTTATATGTAAGCGGACTAGGAGGGTATACAAATCGAACCAAGTGTTTAGATTGTTTTTTAACAAGCACTGCTTATAGTTATTATATTAAAAGACATTGAGCTAAAGCTCAGTGTAGATATATAATTTAGATCAGCAAGTTGAAACTAGTGGACATGGTTGGAACGGAATATGTATCAACGACCATCTAGAAAATTTTGACCTTGAAGTTTTTAAACAAAATACTATAATATCTACAGTATTCCACTTGTACATTCACCAATACTGAGCTAAAAAGACCAAAGTTTACAAAGCATCAAATTTTCACATTAAACCATAAAGAATTATTCTCCTATGCATTGATTTCCAAGTCCCCTGATTAACAATTAAAGAAGGACGACATATCCCTTTCGCCCCTATCACTAAAGTTCACCTTGAATTAGTCTTGAACCTAAATTATCCATGTGATCATCCCTAGAGTTGTTTGATCAAAACATGGAGACATTTCTTCTTGGAGATAAACCGATACAATTGACAAATCCATTTGAGACTTAACTTTGTATATGAGGGAAGAGATTTTGAATACAAATGATGAATTATAGTCAAAGAATTGCCAAAAACAATCATCTCCTAAATTTCTAGATTCACAATTTGCCTCAAACCCTAATATAAGGCATAAGCTTCAATAAGATTGTTGGAAGTGTGACCTAAACTTTAAGCATACATATGTTCTTGATTCTCATGAAACCGCTCCCCCTCCCCAACTCCTGAAGGTAAATAATGAGATTAAATCTACTTTATATACATATAAATGTAGTTTAAGAATTAAAAATTTAAAAATTTATTATTAATAATTAATAAAAAATATTATAATTTGATATTTGTACTCTCTATTAAACTATTGAAGAATAATAAGAAGATTTGAACAAAGGGTTTCCCCACATTGGGGTTTATCCCTAGCAGCCGCCATATCTTGTGTCCTCTTGTCTTGGCATGTCTTCTGCACATGTTTTTATGTTTTATCTACATTTACTATCAATCTGTTTAAGTTAATGTGATTGCTACTGTATATTATTGGAAATTGTCATTAGTTTGCTTAAGGAGCATTGAAGTAAATTGTGCTAAAGCATAGAACATAACATTGTTATCTAAAATTAACATGGTATCAGAGCTCAGGTGAAGACAAAACCCAAGAAAGAGTGAGGAAAAGCAATCATTAAGGGAAGTTGTTGGAAAAGGACTTGGAACTAGTCCCAATGACGACTACATCTTACTTCAAATATGAAGAAAAGCTCAAGGACACATCCGACTATCATGCATGGAAGATTTCTCTAGATTTGACATTAGAAAAAATGGATGCCATGGATTATGTCAAAGGAAGAGTAGTGGAGCCTACTTCAAATGCATCCATAACTACACAAACAAAGTACAAGAAAGGTGAGGTCAAAGCTAAGAAAATTATTTTTGATTCGATTCACAAGCCTTTGGTTGCCTATATTTCTGATTTGGAAACATCTAAGGAGATGTATGACACACTGGTTGGGATGTTCAAAGCAAATAATGCAAATCAAGTTCTTTTTCTCAAGAGAAAGTTGAAAGACATCAAGATGGATAGAGGAAAATCCATCCAATCCTACTTCATGAGGATTACCGAGATCAAGAATGATCTCTTATCTATTGGAGAAGTCATTGGTGAGAGGGAGCTTACTTTTATCGCACTTGGAGGCCTTACAAGAGAGTGGGATGTGTTCAACACTACCATTCTCAACAATGACAGGATTCTGAGATTTTATGAATTATTGGCTAGATGCACTCAAGAAGAAATAAGGATGATGGAAAGAGACAAGCCCTCAAATGGAAACAATCCTACCACCTTCTTTGCTCATTCCAAGAGGAAGAACAATGTTGGTCCATGAAATCAAGGTCAAGGGTTCAAGTCGAGATTCAAAGAAGGAAGAAAAGGAAGATGCTTCAATTGTAACAGGTTTGTCCACTTCTCTAGAGAGTGTCCTAACAAGAAGGACACTCCAAGAGATGATGACAACAATAAAAACAACTTCAAGGGCAATGGCAATCAAATGAATAACAAGTTCAATAATAAAGGAAAGAGGAATGCTCCCACTTCTCGAAATGGAAATGGTCGCCCCCCCAAGAAGTCAAGAAACTACAGGTATGAAGAAGTTAATGTTGTAAAGCAATTTTGTTTATATCTTATTTCTACCCTCACCATCGCCTCTCCTCCGGATACATTGAATCATTGGTTGATTGGTAGTGGTGTCTCAAGTCACTTCACTGGGTACAAAGAAGCTCTCTCTAACTTGATTGAAAAGAAGACGAATATGGAAATTATACTTGGGGATAATACCACTTATCCTGTGAAAGGAATTGGGACTGTTGCTCTTCACTTAAATCAAGGTCAAACTCTTCATTTACAAGAAGTGCTATATGTACCCAATTTGAAAAATAAATTGGTCTCTATTCTGTGATGGAAGATAAAGGTTTCAAGGTGATATTAATTGATGGAAAGGTTCGTGTTTGGCAAAGGAGCCCAAGAGATTCATTCACTTTTGGATTCAGGGTTGAAGGTCTCTATCAAGTTGGAGGAATTCTGTTGGGATCAATGACTTGTGATTGTTCTCTTCAATCTAAATTATGGCACCGAAGATTTTCTCACCTTCATTTCAAAGTCCTTCCTGATTTAAGGAAGATGGTCACATGTATGCCCAAATTCAACTTAGATCATGAAGGTGTTTTTCAGGGATGTGAAGCTGGAAAACATACAAGGGGACCATTCCCCTCAAGTGAAACTCAAACCACCGATATTCTTCAATTGGCTCCTTCTAATCTATAAAGTATGTTGCTCATAACATCTTTGGATGAATATTTGTACTATTCTATTTTTGTGGATGACTTCTCTCGCAAAACATGGATCTATTTCTTAAAGAAGAAGGATGAAGTGTTCAAATGGTTCCTCTCTTTCAAAGCCTTGGCAGAGAATCAAACGAGGAAGAAGATTAAAATATTGAGGGCTGATAATGGTACCTAATATGAGTCAAATGAATCCAAAGACTATTGTAGAGAAGTTGGCATTAGGAGGGAGACCACTACTACATATACTCCTGAACAAAATGGTGTTGCCGAAATGAAGAATCTAACCATCATAGAAGCCACCCGTGCCATGCTTCATGACCAAGGTCTACCAAATTTCTTATGGGGAGACGCTATCAACATTGTTGTGTATGTCCAAAATAGATTCCCACATCAAGCATTAGACTTCAAAACACCTAAAGAAGTTTTCGCCGGTAAGAAACATGATGTTTCTCATTTTAGAATTTTTTGTTGTCCCATATATTTTTATGTGCCAAAAGAGAAAAGAAACAAAATAGATGCATTTGGGAAGAAAGGAATGTTTGCGGGCTATAGTGAAACTTCTAAGGCATATATAATCTACGTACTTGGTCAAAGGGAAGTGGAATTAAGTCATGATGTCATTTTTGATAAATATTATGTTCTTAGGAAAGTCTGAGATCTTCCTATCCACAGGAAGGACAATGATGATGCTGATACAAGAAAGCAAGATGAACCTTCGTCTGATCAACCGATGCCCGATGTGGAAGGTCCGATGGATCCCATTGATCCACCTCCTAGTGAGTCCACTATTTCAAGAAAAAGACCTTTATGGCTCAAAGATACTCTTGAAGATGTTGAGAAACATATTGCACTGAGGGGGTATGTCATAAAAGCAAGAAGTCAAAAAAGGTACCAAGGGTACTTAGCTGCCATGAGTACCATTGTACAGTCTGAGACATGTACATTCGAAGATGTTGTGAAACACCAAGTTTGGAAGGATGCGATGAATGAGGAGTATGTGCCGATCATGAAGAATGATGTCTAGGATGTGGTTCCTAGACCCAAGGACAAGTCAGTGATCACTTCAAATTGGCTCTACAATATCAAACATGGCGCTGATGGGAGTGCTGGAAAGTTCAAGGCCAAATTTGTTGCTCAAGGCTTCTCTCAAAAGGAAGGAGTAGACTATGATGAGATATTTGCATCAGTTTCCTGATATACCACCATCTGTTCGATCATAGCCCTTGTCACCTCGCAAGGATGGAGCATACACCGGATGGATATCAAAACTGCCTTCTTGCATGGTTCACTTAGGGAGGAAGTCTATGTAGAACAACTGGAGGGGTTCAAAGTTTAAGATCGTGAGACACATGTATGTAGGTTGAAGAAATCCCTCTATGGGTTGAAGCAAGCCCCTGGGGCTTGGTATGAGAGGATTGATAGATATCTTATGAAGTGGGGATTTACAAGGAGCGACGCTGACCCGATCCTATACTTCAAGTTTGAAAATGACAGACCTCTCATTCTGGTCCTTTATGTGGATAATCTCTTTCTGACAGGCAATGACCCTCTCATTCATCAATGCAAGAGGTATTTGGATTATGAATTCAAGATGAAGGACCTAGGACTAATGCATTACTTCCTAGGGCTGGACGTTTGGCAAAAGGCAAGTGAGATTTTCCTTTCCTAAGGAAAATACATTGTGAAGAGAGATGTGGGATGGTGGATTGCAAGTCTGTGACTACTCGGATGGAACTCAACTTCAAGAAGTTATGTGGAAGTGTTGTTAGGCCTGGATTAGCGAACCCTTCTGAGTATCATCAACTTGTAGGGGCCCTGATGTTCTTGGTCAACTCTCATCCTGGCATATGCTTTGTTGTAAGCACGTTGAATTAGTTTACCATTGAGCGTCATCACATTCATTGGATTGCTGTTAAGAATATCTTGAGATATCTCTAGCGCACAATCCACTATAGTCTGAGATACACTATCGGGAACTTGAGGCTATATGGATGTTCAGATGTTGACTGGACTGCCAGTGTGGTGGATAGTAAGAGCGGGTGTTGTGTCTCTTTGGGCTCCGCTTCTCTATCTTGGATGAATAGGTAGCATAAATATGTTGCTTTAAGCACGAAAACGCTAAAAACATTGCTACGAGTATGGCCTGTTGTGAAGCAGTTTAGTTGAGGGAGCTCTTCAGTGAGCTATTTGAGCACGTGATAGATACCACCATGATCTTTTGTGACAACTAGAATGGGATTCACCTATCAGAGAATCCCATGTTCCACGACCACTCCAAGCACATTGATATCACGCACCACTTTATCCGGGATATGGTACAACAAGGAGCAATAATGCTCCAACACATTAAAACATATGAGCAGGTTGCAGGGATTCCCACAAAACCTTTGGGGAAGGTCAAATTCTTAACCTTCAGAGAGAGCCACTGAGTTCAACACTGAGCTCTGGGAGCTCTTGGGGGCTTGGGGTACTTCTTAGAGTTATGAGCGACCACAGGGTGAGTGGTTCACCTTCCCCTAGTGGTGCATTATGTACAGGGTGAGTGGTTCACCTTCCCCTAGTGGTGCATTATGTATAGGGTGAGTGGCTCACCTTCCCCTATGATACCTCATGATGGTTGACATGTGTGTAGGGTGAGTGATTCACCTTCCCCTTCTTGGTTTTGGTACAATAATATATAGCCTATCTAGGTGTTCCGACTTTTAGTACATTCAGAGGTAGCCTAGGGGCGAAGGGTGGCAAAACTCAAAGCGAGAGGGAGTTCAATAAAGTCAAATATGGGAAGGTCTTCACCCCACTCTACTTCGCCTCCGGGGCTAACTAGAGCCATTTTCTAGCTGAGCTGGGCGGGCAGACAATATTGGGAGGGGGGATCGTCCAGAACTCCATTGGCATACCAAGCGATTCCGTTGTTTCAGGATAGGGTTCCCATTCATTTATATACATAATTTCTAAAATCCTAGTGTCATGATGATCTCCTTCATGATCCAAGCATGAATTATATATGTAATTATGGTTTAGCGAAACCATACACAACAGGATGGATGTTTCTGACCGTACTTATCTTTTTTCCCCTCTTTTGGTGCCACTTTCTTCCCCTCTTAGAAGGTAAGTAAGTGTTGATATTCGACTTCACCTTCCCCTACGATTGATATATGCATAGGATGAGTGATACCTTCTATGACATATGAGTAGGATGAGTGGTTCACCTTCTCTTGCTGATGCCCCAACACACATCTTACCCATAGAGTTTATGACTCATGGGAAGTACCTCTCATCTTGCCAATGAGTTGGGAAAAGATGGTTAGGGATCATAGCACTACTGATGGATGCATTGTGTACTGTCGCACTCGCTATGACTAGGATGCATGGTGTTCAAAAAATTTATCTGGGATCAAGGACTCACTTTTTTCAGTTGAGAGTGGTATGATTTTATGACTCACTCTTGATCGCTTCTTCTTCATTATTACTTCATGGTTCAGAAAATCAGAGCAGGGCAGTGATGATAGTGATGGTATAGGATGCCAAGATGGCATCATGATTACAGATGAATTGGCAGGGGGAATTCTCCCTAGTTGAGAGGGTGTGTTAAAATTGGAAACTAGGGCCAAATTTCACCTTAGGACAACTCATATGGTGGAGATGATTATTGCATTGGATTCCTCTTTTGAAGAGGGCCAATTTTGATATAAATATCATCTCATTCTAACAAGAAAAAATGGAATTTTGAATTTATTCTCTCTCATGCACAAATTGTCAAGGACGACCTCAGTCAAATGTAGGCTCATAAAGCCCTATAGATGTGTCTCCTCACCCTCATCAAAGTGTATATATAGGATTGACCTCTCATTCATCAATGCAAGAGGGATTTGGATTCTGAATTCGAGATGAAGGACCTAGGACTGATGCATTACTTCCTAGGGCTGGACGTCTGGCAAAAGGCAAGTGAGATTTTCCTTTCCCAAGGAAAATACATTGTGAAGCTACTTGAGAGATGTGGGATGGTGGATTGCAAGTCCGTGACTACTTGGATGGAACTCAACTTCAAGAAGCTATGTGGAAGTGTTGTTGGGCCCGGATTAGCGAATCCTTATGAGTATCATCAACTTGTAGGGGCCCTGATGTTCTTGGTCAACTCTCGTCCTGGCATATGCTTTGTTGTAAGCATGTTGAATTAGTTTACCATTGAGCCTCATCACATTCATTGGATTGTTGTTAAGAATATCTTGAGATATCTCTGACACACAATCCACTATAGTCTGAGATACACTATCGGGAACTTGAGGCTATATGGATGTTTAGATGTTTACTGGGATGGCAGTGTGGTGGATCATAAGAGCACGTCTGGGTGTTGCGTCTCTTTGGGCTCCGCTTCTCTATCTTGGATGAATAGGTAGCATAAATCTGTTGCCTTTAAGCACACAAAGGCCGAAAACATTACTACGAGTATGGCCTGTTGTGAAGCAGTTTGGTTGAGGGAGCTCTTTAGTGAGCCATTTAAGCACGTGATAGATACCACCATGATCTTCTGTGACAACTAGAGTGGGATTCACCTATCAGAGAATCCCGTGTTCCACAATCGTTCCAAGCACATTGATATCAGGCACCATTTTATCCGGGATATGGTACAACGAGGAGCAATAATGCTCCAACACATTAGAACATATGAGCAGGTTGCGAGCATTCTCACGAAACCTTTGGGGAAGGTCAAATTCTTAACCTTCACAGAGAGACACTGAGTTGAACATTGAGCTATGGGAGCTCTTGGGGGCTTGGGGTACTTCTTAAAGCTATGAGCGACCATAGGGTGAGTGGTTCACCTTCCCCTAGTGGTACATTATGTACAAGGTGAGTGGTTCACCTTCCCCTGTGATACCCCATGATGGTCGACATGTGTGTAGGGTGAGTGGTTCACCTTCCGCTACCTGGACACATTTATGTAGGGTGAATGGTTGCTTCTTGCTTTTCACTCGCTAATCGAACAAATCCAATTACAGAACCTATAGTTTTGGGTCCAATAGCAGTTACAGTAGCTTATCCAATCCTAGCTTCCATCTCGTCCTGTTCCTGGTTTTGGTACAACAATATATAGCCTATCTAGGTGTTCCGACTTTTGGTACATTCGAAGGTAGCCTAGGGGTGAAGGGAGGGAAAATTCAAAGCGAGAGGGAGTTTAATAAAGTCAAATGTGGGAAGGTCTTCACCCCACTCTACTTCACCTCCAGGGCTGATTACAGCCATTTTCCCGCTCATATTTGGAGGGAGGATCTTCTAGAACTCCATTGGCATACCAAGCGATTACGTTGTGCCAAGATAGGGTTCCCGTTCATTTATATATGTAATTTCTGAAATCCTAGTGTCATGATGATCTCCTTCATGATCCAAGCATGAATTATATATGTAATTATGGTTTAGTTAAGCCATACACAATAGGATGGATGTTTCTGACTGTACTTATCGTTTTTTCCCTCTTTTGGTGCCACTTTCTTCCCATCTTAGTAGGTAAGTAAGTGTTGATCTTCGACTTCACCTTCCCCTACAATTGACATATACATAGGATGAGTGGTTCCTTCTCCTATGACATATGAGCAGGATGAGTGGTTCACCTTCCCCTGTTGATGCCCCAACACACATCTTACCCATAGAGTTTAGGACTCATGGGAAGTACCTCTCATCTTCCCAATGAGTTGGGAAAAGATGGTTAGGGACCATAACACTACTGATGGATGCATTGTGTACTGCCGCACTCCCTATGACTAGGATGCATGGTGTTCAACAACTTTATTTAGGATCAAGGAGTCACTTTTGTCAGTTGAGAGGTATGATTTTATGACTCACTCTCGATCACTTCTTCTTCATTATTACTTCATGGTTCAGCAAAGCAGAGCAGGGCAGTGATGACAATGATGGTATAGGATGCCAAGATGGCATCATGATGACAAATGGATTAACAGGTGTAATTCTCCCTAGTTGAGAGGGTGTGTTAAAATTGGAAACTAGGGCCAAATTCCACCTTAGGACAACTCATATGATGGAGATGATTATTGCGTTGGATTCCTCTTTTCAAGAGGGCCAATTTTGATATAAATATAATCTCATTCTGACAAGAAAAAATGGAATTTTGAATTTATTCTCTCTCATGCACAAATTGTCAAGGTCGGCGTCAGTCAAATGTAGGGTCATAAAGCCCTATAGATGTGTCTCCTAACCCTCATCAAAATGTATATATAGGATTGACCTCTCTTATCATTTGGACATCACTCATCTCATCACATATCTCTCTCTCTCCTCTCTTGATTGGTTCGTACAACTTGCAGGCAACCTTCTCTACTTCACACGTGTGAAAGGAGGACGAATTTATGGGTTTGTTTGCTAACTGAAAATTTGAAGAAAACAGAACAACGTTGACTAGGGTGATTTTGACCAACGTTGACTTCGTTCTTGTGGGAATAAATCTTATTTTTGAAGGCCGCATTTATTGGCACAATTTTTGAGGAGTTTGGGATAGTTTGACCAGGGTTGACTTCAAATTTGGAGCTGTGTTTTCTCTCCTTGGACTTGTTTGACCAAACTGTTTTGGGCTGACTTTGACCCTCTTAGAAGGCTGAATTTATCTGTTGTTGACCGAGTTGCTTGGAGGACATGTTGGAGTTGATTTGACCACTGTTGACTTTCTGGTTAGGGCTACAATTGACCGATGTTGACTCCTGATTTGAGAGGATTGTTTTGGGCAAGTTAATTTGATATTTGTACTCTCTCCCTCTGTTGAACTATTGAAGAATAATAAGAAGATTTGATCAAAGGGTTTCCCCACATTGGGGGTTGTCCCTGGCATTCACTATATCTTGTGTCCTCTTGTATTGGCTTGTCTTCTGCACATGTTTTTATGTTCTATTTGCATTTACTATCAATGTGTTTAAGTTAATGCAATTACTACTGGATATAATTGGAAATTGTCATTGGGTTGCTTAAGGAACATTGAAGTAAATTGTGCTAAAGCATAGAACATACCATTGTTACCTAAAATTAACAATCCTTGCAACTAGGAAGGTTTTACCGAGGAGCCATGGCAACCATTAACTTGCAATGCAATGAACTAAACCTTGTGGTATACTAACCGACTCTAATGGAATGAACGACTTTATGGTAAGGTTTGCTAACGAAAAGGGACACAACCAGTAAGGTTACAACATTGGTTTTGTTATGTGAACGAAAAGAAAGAAGTGAAAACCCACGACTCTTGCACTCGGGAACTGCCCATAATCCAAACTTCATGTACATTTTGTATTAATGAGGCTGGAGAGACTTGCAAAAAGAAAATATTGACACAACCATAAACCCAATTAAAACCAAATGGAGAAGGTACCTGGGTACCATACTCCACATTCCAAGACTAGACAACTAAAGAAAATCCCGATAGGGTCCGAGTTCTGCGAAGTCATGAAGGGTAACACTATAACAAGTTCAAACGACAAACCAGACCCAGAATTGTGAAGGAATATAACAAAGAACATTAACCCTTATGTATAATAAATGATGGAGCCAGAAAACTGTGAAACAATAAGCAGTTACAATCACCAACCAAGAGATAGCCCAACCTTTGTAAGGCTATGACAAAACCATACTTTAATAATGTCAGTGAAATACAAGAACAATATATGAAGAGATAGCTCGACCTTTGTAAGGATATGACAAAACCATACTTTAACATTGTAAGTGAAATACCGTAAGAGATAGCCCGACCTTTGTGAGGCTATGACAAAACCATACTTTGGCAATGTAAGTGAAATACAAGAACAAGATACCTCCGCACCAGCCTGAATAAAACAATGGTTGTAGATACACATAGGCAACAACCTTAACCCAATAATTCTGCCACCCTGAGTCCATGGCCATGCAAATATAACACGCCAGAGATGTGATGGAGTGAGCGTGTAGAATGAGGTAAGGCACAGGGACTCTCTCCATGATGAGATAAGTGTAGAGAACAAACCATTACTCCGTCCTTCCAAGACATTGGAGCATGATTTTCTCATAAATGAGCTTACCTTGACTTTCAGAGGTGACTTTGCTCGCAACTAATCCTCCATGAGAGGGGAAACCCATCTCAGAGCAAGAATATCACAATTTGAAACCGGGAAAAGACAATACCTCCCACCTGCTCACATTTAAATCACTCTGACTTGATTAGATGTGAACTGGCTTATGATACCAAAATGTGCCATGTGAATAACATGCAACACTAGGTGTGGAGCCTAGCTCTACCACCGAGGGCTACCACCCCATTCACCACACATATTGTGCACATGTCAATAATTATGATGCCACTATGAATACACCATCGGAAAATAAAATGCTTAGAAAACTTCCGTTATATCCCCCAATGTTAAATTATTGACATGAGAGAACCCCTACTGGGGATTCAGGGATTTGTGCTATTGCACAATGTTTATCCAGTGCTAGCCATTGCTTTAAAGATGAAACCTCCTTTCTCCTAGTTGTCACCAACAAGATTCATCCAATGTTACGCGCCTCTCCGAGCTACTCTAATTCACCAATACATTGGTTTCCTTATTTCCTTCCTGTCGCGTATGAATATGAATAACATAATAAAAGTTCACCAACAAAAAATTACACTACTTACCACTTCTTGAAGGTGCCAATTGTGAATGAGTTTGTGTGACATGTGCCCTAGGATCAATTTGTAGACGGTTTGGATGACTAGTTGGGAGCCACCATGAACTTCAATTAAATGAAACCCTTCTCTTATAGCTATTTGTAAACCTTTATCAAGTGCCAAGAACTTTGCAAGATTGCTTGTTGCTATACCGCATGAGAAGGCATAAACATGCATTGGTTCTGAGTTTTCGTCCTTGAGAATACCACCATAACCAACCATTCCTGGGTTGCTCTTTTGCACCCCGTAAAAACTCAATTGGATGAAATCGCTTGGGGGAGGCATAAATAAATTTTCGTTATTATCCTTACATCCATTATTCTTAGGAGTAGAGACCTGCATATTAAGCGAAATATCAAGACTTTTTTAATATGACAACCTCAAATTCATCCATTTATCCGTCCTCCCAATCTGAGAGGGATATCAACATCATTTCCCGAATGTTCCTGTAGCAGCGACATATGTCGTTCTTTCACTTCAAAGATTCTTAAGTTCTGCTCCTTCCACAAATTCCACAACATAAAACCCAAGGCAAGATTCCAAGCTCGTAAGACCATTGGGTTGTTA
>APFE031546367.1:0-18434 GCA_000404065.3 Pinus taeda | reverse complement strand
CCCCTTAGTTTAATTATAAACTATATAATCACCCCCATATCCCAAAAAACTATATTAAAATCCCGCCCCATTGCTTAATCATCCATAAAAGCATTGCCAACAGGAAAAGTTTTGTACAACATATTTGAAAACTTGTTTTTTCTTGAGCATGACATAAAACACTTATTCCTCACCAAACCCAATTTTTCCAAATATATTGAAGATGATGAGATCTATAGGAGGATGATGAATGTCAAATTACATGATGCTGAATGGTGGGAAAAGATGACTGATTTACTGTGAGAAATTTACACTAAAAAGTCATTGCATAGTGAAAATGAGAGCAGCCAGGTAAACAGATGAAAACAGGGCAGCATGGTCAAAGAGTATCAGGTGAAAGATAAAAGTTCTCAAAGATTCAAGTGTAAAAGACCTCAACTACAAGCCAACATAAAGGGCTACAAATCCAACCATAAAATCCAATAATACCACATAAAAAGGGACAACATGAAACAATTTAATAGGTATCTCAATCTTCTTGCAAGAAGATATTTGTATTTCCTAGATTAAATCTCAAGTTAGTTTGAGATATTTTGTAATAATTTTTTGTATAAATACTTCACAATTCGAAGTATTTAGGGTGGATTCTTAGACATTTCTATAGATTTTCTTGATCAAAAGACTGTAAGCTATTGTATCACTATTTGAACCAGCGAGCTAGATTAATGAATAAAGACAAGAGATTTCACTGGATTCATGTGTAGAGCAAAGTACAGTCAAGTATTTTCTCTTGTGTTGTTATCTTTCTTTAAAAGTTTTTCCACAATCTTTAATGTATCTCAAATCTAAATGCTATAATATGGAATGATACCTCAGAATTTCCTTCATTGCACTTTATTGTTAGTATTATGCATTTTAATGTTTTCTACTAAACACCTAAGTTAAGGAATTCTTTATTGCTCCTTAGTTTAAGTGGTTCCCTGTAATCTATAGTATAGGATTCTTGATTTTCCTTTACTCATGATTATCCTTTGTCCTTCATTTTAATCCCAATCTGAGATTTCTTAAGTGCTCTCTCACCCTGGTTAAGATCATTTCACCCATCTAGCCCAAAGAGCTGCTCTTTGGTCTGCTAGCTTGCCCTTTCAATACTCCTTTTAATGAATTACTTCTATTTCTGCTGCCCTTCTTTGACTCCATAGCCCAATGGTCTAGAGACACAATTCTATCCATCTGTTTTAAGGATTCCACCATCCAACCTTCAATACAAATCAAAACCCCCTGAACTTTAAGAACTAGCCCAAAATCCCAACAAACAAAGCTAAATCATATAGAGAGAGCCCTCTCTGAGTCATAGGTTGGCTAGAGCCTATACTTAAAAGATTGGTTTGTGGTTATCTCGGTCTTTTCCTTCTTCTAATAACTTCTAAGGAAAAATTCTGAGTGATAGCAATCCCATATCTTCTTTGTTTCAAAGATGATATTATCCCAGATTAGATGCATAAATTCAACTAGGTACATGTTTCCTTCAACATATTCTTCAATCCTTTGATCTCACCTTGTGCCACTTGATATTTATTATTAATCTATTCCACACATTCCTGGGTGGACTTGAGTTGTTTTTCTTTATTTTAGAGCATGTACTTTGTATTTTCCAAGTCAATATAGATCTTCTTAAGCTCACTCTCTCATAGTTTTAGATTTGTGAGAGCCTTGATTAACTGCTTAGTGGGGTTTTGTCGGTTGTATGGCACAACCACAACAAAGATGTCAGAATCAATATTTTTTTGTAGCTCTCATACCTTCATTTTGAGGGTTATCACATTTTTATTCCTTTCAATCAATTCATTGGCCATGATTTCCTTCTCATTTTCAACCTGAGCCAAATCTTCAGTTTGTATATGTTCAACAACAGGAATTTTAAGTTGCTACCTCAATGACTATATTTTTTACTGTGAGCCTTTGATGATAACATTTAGATTCTATGGAATCCTTATCACTTTGATACACCACCATCTTGATAATTACATCCTTGTAGCATTCATTTTGGAGATGGAGTACCCTTGAGTTCGCCTTCTCTCACTTTCTCTTAGTAGTTTCCTTATCCAACAACTTCTTGACCTTGTTTATGGTCAAGGCTCCTTTTCTTAAGTCACTATAAATCATCTCCCCTTCTTTCTTATGTAAATTTATTTTATCCTACAAGGGGACACTGGTCATGTCTAGATACAAGTCCACTATTCTGAATTGTGACCTAGAGGGGAGGGATTGAACTGAAGGGTGATACAAGGAAAATTTCATCTGACTCATTTCTAGGTCGATAGCTTCCAAGAGTCTAGTCTAATATGGCACTAAATAAGAGGCCAACTATGAAAATATCTCATCCTTGAATTTCTCATTCCTCTCCTATTTTAGCTTCCCTTCCTCCCATTTAGGGCCTATTGTTGATGTAATTTCAATTGAGCCTAGGATTTCTATCTCAGTTGAACTATAGGTGGAATATTGTTGGGGATCCTCTAATTGTACCTCGAAGCTTCATTGATCTAGCTGCTCTTTCGTAAATTTGACCTCAATCTCCTCCTTTTTTTGCTCTTGGAGCTTTTCTTTCTTAGGCGAGAATGCATCTTCCATCATGGTATATCTTGCCTCATCAATACTCCTCTTCTAAGATTTTTCCTTTGTGCTTGGTATCTCAATTTCCATCTTTGTATTGATAGGCCATGAATCAACATTAGCCTTCCATTGTAATTATGGTTTATATTCATGTTCATAGGCATAGACATTAATCTATTTCCTTATGCTATAAATAATACATTGAATATCATAATGCCACACCTCTACTATTTCAAAGCTCAATTCCTTTAACATAACTTCAACCTGCTAGAAAGCTTGTCTGGAGTTCACAATAAAGGGACCTACAGTCATGGGAAGCTTGAACATATACCCCTTTTTTGCAAGGAAAAAAGGATTTGGTATTTCTTTACGCTCTTCTTGATGAACTCCAAGTAAAAAATTCTCATGGGCATAAACACAGGTAGCTGGTAAGGAGACAATTCATACCTATATACCTTGATTTCAGTGTAGTCTTCAAACAAATACTACTTACCCATCCTATCATCCTTGATAAGTTGAATAACTCATCTCTATTGAGGTAATACTTTAGGAGGGGATACTTTATTGATAATTTTATAATCAGTGGCCATAAAAGAAGAGATAAAGTTTGAAAACCCTTCATTGTTGGGCTTCCTCTTCAAAGAATTGTCCTAGCCAACCACAAATTTCCTTTGCTTATGGGAGTCTATGATTTTGAGACCTAGGTAAAACAACTCCTCCACATAAGTGTAAAGGAAAAAGTAAACAAATATGGAGTAATATCTAAAGTAGGAGGTTGCATAGTATTGATTGCACTGGAATTTAACGAATTCAAACAGGAAAGAGGAAATGTCGAGGAAAACACCTAGTTTCATCATCTTCTGTAAGAGATGTAGGGATGCCTCTGACACATTGGTTGTCTCATCCTCACAAAATAGTAGCAAGATAATAGACAAAATGAGTTCCACAATCTCTGCAAACAAGGAAATGGGAAAAGGTTTTTAATTACCAAGAAATTATGTATTTGGAGCCAAAATTAGTTAGAGAAAGACTTGTTTCTCTCTAGATGAGAGCCCATTGTAATCATAAAACAGTGTGGTCTCCATAAATTTTTCCAAATTTAGAGATTTATGATAAAGAAAGGTGTTTTATTTCAATTCTGGGGTGACCTCAAAATATTCTTCCTTTTGGATGAGATACAACAATCTTTCTCTTTGATGAAAGTGGCCATAAGCTAGATATGAACTCTGGGAACAAGAATACATTTAGGGTAACTAAGTGGTATAGTCATGAATCAATGTCTTAAAAGGTGTCTTCCTTGTCTAGATATAAGCCATAGAAATTGAAATGAAGGTTTTGTAGGTTCAGAGGGAAAAAGGAAGCGTGAATTTCCCCCTCTGTGCCCATGAAGGATTCCTTGTGGCCTAGGTGTTTTGGGTGTTTTGGTTTCAATGTTTTTGACGAGTAATTCTTCAATTTAAGCATGTTGACAATGATACAAGGACAAATAAACTATGGATTACTTATTAACATGAGGGAATTGGATTTTGAAGGCACATGGAGGTCCTATGCTAGTTGATAATTAGGTGAATAAAGTTGTGGACATAGGAAGAAACAAGACATAAAGAAATTTTAAATAAATAATTTTGAATTGCAATAGTCGATTCATGAGGGTTGATAGGTAGGAAAGTGAAGAGGTGACATGGAGGGATCATGTGGCAGAGTTGGATTGGGTGGAGAGAAAGGGGGAGGAGTGGTGAACTGAATGGATTCATGCTTGCCTACCACACTCACTAGGTGGTGGTCCCAACTATTGATGTAGTCACCCCATTGGCTCGGTAGGTGGAAATCCCATCTATCTTTCTCCAGTGGGGTGTTTGGGTGGGTTTGTAGACAAGAGTTGACCCTCCCAGAGTCCATCATAGTCAGTGATCTATGATGCACGCTTTATTGACAATGAATTTTTAGGGGAAAGTGTTGGCTTAACAACCGTGTTTGTTATCCCGTTGCAGCTTCTCCAGGATGAGGTTGCTCCAGGATTGATGAGTATCCACATAGAAAGTAATCATTGTTTAATCATTTAAAATAAAAACCAAGGAGAGACACACATGCCATCACCTTGTAATTCTTCTTTCTTTTTGTTGTGAACATGTATTGCACCAATAATGTTACAACTACCAAGGGCTCCCACAAGAGAGGTGATGTAGAAGCTTGCAACCACAGGTTTTTGTAGCTTACTATCTACTAAAATGAAAGAAACTATAAAATTCTTGGAATCAAGAAAAAAAAATAAGTACAAAAAGAGGGACAAAAGTCATTGGGTTGGGCCCAAACCCAAGGGTCTAAACCCTTTGAAACTAACACAAATGCCGCTTAATATCCAACTTCTCATTATAAAAAAGTAAATGTCTCATACATCACATAAAATTTCAAAATGACAATGTTGAGCTTCAAGCTCAATAGCTACACCTAGATGAATAAAAAATTCGAAAAATAATGAGATTTTCTTCTTATTTATTTATACCAAAGGGCAGATTATAGCATCTCCCTTGAAAATAGGAGTGATTCCATTCTTGATCTCGGAAATGGTCGATCTTGTCCCTATTGAGTTTCACTTGGACTAGGATTCACTTGGCTGAGAGAGGATGTTGTGATCCCAAGCCGAGTTAAGAAGTTTAGGAGGTGGAAAAACCCCCTAGATTCTCTTCTGGTTATCTCCATCAAGCCCTTGCCTAGTAATTGCCTCAAAAATGCTTCTTTTTATGCAATTAAACCACATTAGGACACATACTATGAAAAACATATTTTACTCCTCTTACTCATCTTTTACTCCTCTTACTATGATAGTTTTAAGGTAGGAGGATGACATGATGATCTTCAAAATATATCTATTAATGGGACTCATCATCACTCCCCTGCTGAATGTTTCTCATCCTATGAGAAAAATAGCCACCCATGTCAATCTCTTTAATGGTCTTGGTGGTATCCATGACATCCTAAGGCTCCTCAGATTCTGTGCCCTCTTGTGAGTAAAAACCTGCATCCCTTTCTATCTCAGTCTACTCCCTCTACTCTTGTAATTCATCTCTTCTTTCTTGTAAGACTAGCAGCAAAGGTAGATTGAGTTTGAGTCCTATCCACCTAATTTTCATCCTTTCAATGATTCTCTTGTACAATGGTGTTCTCTCTAAGAATTCCTTAGCCTCTCAGGAGAGTGATATTCTGTAATTTGTCGACCATGGGTTAAGGCATGCGATCTTCTCTAGAAAGATTGCAAACTTTATGTACCCAACATTCTAAATGTGCCTTCAAAGTGTAGAATGAATTTCTCCTAGGTAGCAATGTATTTGGGTGCTAAATTAGAATCATTGAAGATGAGGCTATGATTGTTGATGATAACCTTAGGGCTCACTATCTCTACTCTGATATTAAACCAACTACTTGACTTGATATACTTTCCTGCTTCTTGATTACTAAGTGAATTTTCTGTAATAAACCCATCAAACTGTAATGTGAAGAGTGTTGCAACTTATTTTGATTTGGAAAATATTGAAATGTCAGATGAGTTATTTGAATCACTGTATCTTCATTCATAAAATTATGTTTCCATTTATTACCACTTTCCCCTGATGCATAAGTTTCCCTTAGATGTATTGTATACTTTGATACTGCTTTAGAAAAGGCTTTGATATGAAAACAAAAGGGCTTCCTCTCCAGTTGAAAAGAAGCTTCCAAGTTGTTTGAAACATGAAATGGTGAAACAATACAAGAGAAATTTAACACTAACTTTCCCCAATACTGACCTGCATCCTTGTAACTATTATCTTCCAAACTTGCACTGAATTGATTCATTCTGACATTAGAAAGAGGAGTTTTAGGCATCAACTATAATTCATGTTGTATTCCCTTCTTATGAGTAAGATGTTTGGTATCTTTAGATAGAACTGGAAAAGTTTCTACCTCTTCGATCAAACTATCTTTAAGCTGAGACTCATAACTTGAACAAACATCATGTCGATTCTTATGTTGTTCCTTTACACACATGATTACAAATCTCTTATTTGAACTTATTAATCGCTTCATCCGATTAGCAACAACTAAATTCAAGTGATTTTTACTTTGATGTGCCCTAAAAATAAATTCAACCCCATCTTTCTTAAGGTGATATTTATGCTCTCTCCTATAAAATACTTCATCACGATCATAAAAGATACAGACTTCCTACGAAAACTCCACATATGTCTACTGGAACCACATCTAATTCCACTTCATCAATATAATTAGCTATAATTGATAAATATTAAGATATTAAATTTACCTGTGATCCACTGTCAAACATTGTATCTATCTTTGTGTGCTTAGAAGTTACCCTTATGTTAAATAATTCAACTTTTTTATCCTCATTTGAAGGATTTATGTTTGATGAAGATGCAATAGTATTCGAACTTGAACTAGTGTCAGAATTTTTACCTGTCAAAACTCTGGCAGTTATCCTCCTTTAATCACCTGAATTAGAACCTAGATCTTGCTAGACTGCTGCAATTTTTGTCTTTTCATCCTTCTCCTTAAGGAACTTTTTGGGCTTAAGTTCGGGATGAAGTTTCCAACACTTATATTCATAATGACCGATTCTCTGGTAATGAGAACAAGTAGGTATTTCCTTCTGAGCTGTCGCTGATTTCTTTCTCTTCAAATTGTTCTTCCCTTTACTATCATTGGAATCCTTAATTTCCAACCCTTTGGATGATTGCGGTGAAAACTTGAATGGTCTGCCACCTGATTCAATATGTATGGCTTGAATACAAACTTCATCAAAATCATCAAGAATAAACATCAATAATGTATTCTGCAAATATGAATGTAAACTACCGATGTATTTTAACAAAGTTTCACATGTATCCAATGAAATACCAAGTGCTAATTCTTTCTTTCTGAACTCCTGAGTAAACTCTTCAACACTCTGTCCTTTACATTACCTCAAATGCTACCAATCAATAACAACTTGTTGCATCTATCCTAAAGGATAGAATTGTTTCCTAAGAGCTTTTAAAAACTTAGATCATGAAGAGAGGACTTTACCTTTCCACTTTACATCTATTTGAGTTTTACTTTCCCACCAAATTAAAGTTGTCCCCCCCATTCTAATTATAGCTAACTGAATTTTTGTTTTGTCATAAAAAATGTTCTGAATACGACTATACACTTCTAACTGCTTAATCCAGTTATCTAGCTTTTTAGGATTCATTTCACCATCATAAATAGGTAACTCAAATTTTACATCAAGTTTCAAAAGTGATGTTTCCTTAGGCTTCTTTTCTATTTCAGATTCTACACTGGAAGAAGAAGAAGATGAATATGATGATGGAGATGATGGAGGTGAAGGAGGTTTATCATCCTTGCCTTTACCTTTGTCCTTCTTCGATGTCTTTGAAGAAGAAGCTGCATCTCTCGTCTTCTTATCCTCGTATAGTTCTCCCAACATCTATTGCATACTAAAAAATGCTTGCTGAAACTGTTCATTGCTCATCTCAGTTTCTGGACTTTCACTTGCATCAGATCTTGTCATGGTCGACTTATTAGAGAATCTTCTCTTTCCAATCTCTGGGTCAATCTCCTCAATGATTCATTCTCCATGTTGTGACTTTGACCTAGTTAACATTCACAGACAAATTCTACAAATGCAACCTACTCCGTTACCAAATTATATGATCTGAAATGATCATATGTTAAACTATAGTAGAATTGATAATGCCAATAGTGAACTGAATGTTAACTTAAAGTGCTTAAACCATGAGATTTTCTTGAGAAGAAAGACTTTACGACAAATGATAAGCATAAGAAAGATGTAACATAGAAGTGAAAAGCAACAAAGACACATCGATACCAGACAACAAGATTGATTACGGAGTTCGTCCCTGATGGATTATGTCTCTAGGTCCACTTTCAAGATGGGTGACCGATTTTATTAGGATTGAATCAGACGAGGTCGATTACATAGAAAATTGACCAAACTTAATGTGCAATCAATAACAATAAGGAGTGAAACCATCCATGTATATTTCAATAGAGTCATGAACAAGTTCAACAAAAATACTCAGAACTGCTCTCTGGAGAGTAGTAGGGGCATTGTACAAACCAAATGGAGGAACTCTATAAGCAAGTATGACCTAGGGACATGTAAATGTGGTCTTATACTAGTCTTTAAGGCTGATTTAGATTTGGTTGTATCCACTAAATCCATCTAGGAAGGAGAAGAGTTTCTACCTTGTAAGGCCATCTAGGACTTGGTCAATGAAGGGTAAAGGAAATTGGTCCTTCTTTGTAGCTTTGTTAAGTTCCCAGTAATCAACATAGATTCTCCACTTCCCATTCTTCCTGGGAACTAAAACAAGAGGCGACACCCACTCACTATCTGAAATGGGGTATATGCACCCTACATCTAGTAGCTTTGCAGTTCTTCTTTCACAATGTCCTTAAGAGCTCGTTTCATCCTTCTCTAGGGTTCGTGCACAGGATTGCATACCTCCTTCATGTAAATATGGTGAGTATGAATTGAGGGGTACATACCTTCCATTTCCTTATAATCCAAAGCAAAAGCATCTAGTTGTTTCCGCAACGCATTGCACAATTTTTCTTTCTGTTTGGATAAAAGAGAAGGGTTGATATTTAAGGTTTTGGATGGGCCAAACTCTACAATCTTGATATGTTCTGGACTTGAGTCAATAAGGAATAAGTCATTCTAAGGACTACTCCCAAATTCATTCATCAACTCATCAATTGGTATGTGAGTGGGAGGTTGGTTCTGAATGATATGGTCAATGAGGTCACCTTCATCAAGTTTCCCCCCTCTTGTAATAGTATCTCGAGTGTAGATTGGGTAGGGTGTTGTGTGATACAATTTATATTCTTCCTCCTCTTCTCACCAGAAGGGTAATTCATGCTTAATAGAAGGATGATCAGGAGGATACAATAAAAATTGTTTTTATAAATGTCCATTATGAATGGTCATGTTACCAGCCCTACAACTAATGTAAGCATTAGAAGTGGCAAACCACGATGTTCCTTAGATGAGAGGATAGTCATTAAACTTGTTTTTGGGCTGGAGAACCAAGAAATCAGTATGATAGTCCTAATATTCACTGGATACCATAACATCTTGAAAAAATCCCTCGGGAGCTACTCTGGATCTGTCTACAAGCTACAACACTATGGTGGTATTCCTCAAATCCCCTTGGAGATTTAGCTTTATCATGGTTTCCTTAGTCATCAGATTTATTGCAGACCCAATATCAATTAGGGTATTAGGGACTATAGGGCCATCAATGTGCACATCCACTATTGGGCTTCCAAGGTCTAGATATTTTGAGAAGATCACCCTCCCAATTATCAAATTAGATACTTTCGCAACAACATTTGTTATGGGGGTGTCTCTTCTTCTTCTCTGAGGTGTTTTGAAACATTTCTTCTTGATGAGATTATTATAGATGGGAACATCTTTAATGGCCTCGATAAGGGGTACCTTAACACACAAGGGTTCCACCTTCTCAACCCTTGTCTCCTTGTGAATCAACCAAAACGCTAAAGCCATTAGCTGCATGTCTCTCAATATTGAATTGGGATCCCAAAAATTCATATTTGTAAAAGTGAGATTATGCTTATAGAGTTCAACTAATTTTTCCTTGTATTCCATGTGAGTTTCATTATAAAACTCAATACACTACCTGTATTCCTAAAAAGGTAGAGACCCATATTGTGCTAGAGTTTTGATTTGGAGCTAGAACCGTTGTTCTTTGAGGAAGAGAGTATAAGACTTTAAAGGTTGACTACATTGCAGGGCTTCCATAGAGATACTTTCCATGTTGGCATGATCTAAACTTAAACAATAATGTAACAACTTAAAGATACGATTATCAATATACAGATGCTATAGGAAATCACCTCATTTTATTAATAGAATAATACTAAACTATGCTTACAAGAAAAATGGAAATAAGATATCTCGGGCAATGGTATCTTATCTCTGAGAAGAGATGTGGCGACTACATGGAAACTAAATTGTCTTACATTGAGGCTGAAGGGCATATTTATTATTTAAAAACATGAGAAAACCCTTAAAACCTAAATCCCTAACCCTAGGAGATGTAATGCCAAGATTTTGTGGGCCCTGTTGGGGTTAGTTGGGCAGCCAACTTCTTGGGTTTGTAACTTTTTCATATTATCTTTGTTTGGTGTGTATGATACCTTGTTGGAAAGGTTTCTCTAAGTACTACAGGTTTTGCAACAGTCCACTTCCTATGGCGATGGGCCTACATTAGACCTAAAAAAAAACTCTGTTTAGGGGGTCAAAATGGCTCCGAAAATTTAGGACATGAAAAAATTATAAAAATAGTAAATGTTGAAATAAGCAAGGAAGTAGGAGAAACTGACTAGAGGGTCTAGCTGGAATAGGTAGGTGGCCACCAATATCCACACGGATCATGGAAAGTTGTGCTTCTTTCTCCTGCATCCTCTCTCTCAACCTTTTGTTATCTACCTGTAGTTGCTCCTTCACAATAGACTCCCTCATTCTTAAATCACTTATTCCCTTACCCATTTAATTGAATTTATCCTCCATTAGGCCCACATATTCTAGATTATTGTATTTGGAAATTTTTATCCACCTATGGGTTCTTCCTCTCTATATCTCCAACTCCTAGAGGAGTGGGATTGCAAAGTTTTTAGGGATAATCATTCCTCGTTCAATAAATTTGTAGTAGGACCCCAATATAGCTTGTGGATCAGGCTATTGAAGCTCTTGTAGGTCTTTTCCAACTAACTTTGAGTGGCATCTTCCTTTTGTAGCTCTTTTTTGTGCTCTTGTAGCTTCCCCTATTCTTCCTGTAGCTGATTCTACCCATCCTCTAACAAACCTTGTCTCTCTTATAAAAAACCATTTTCCTCCTATAGCTTCTCTTTTTTTGTTTTCTCAAAGGCATCTTGTGTCCTTGGCTTCTTGAAGGTCACTGACCTAGTGATGGGCCTACCCACAGATGCTTCAGATGACTTAGTTTTGGGTTTAGGAGGAGTTACCTCCTCAATCTTTCCTTCACTGGGTCCTATTTCTTCCTTTTTACTTGGTGATTCATCAATCATGATAGGTACCATTATAGGAGTTTGTGGTTTCCCTTATCTAATTCTAGTGCTCTTCCTAGTTTTGAAATACACAGGACCTTCTTTTCATTGCTTCCACTTGGGCTTGATAGGAGTTCCCAATGTAGCTAATGTTGTAACTACTTCCTGTTTAGTATCCCTTGGAGATAGCCTTATTTGATGTGGTTGTTCTTCTACTCCTTAGGGTTTATCATTCTCCTTGGGGCTTGCTCTTTCCTCTACTTTCTTCTCCCCCTCTTCTCCTTTGATTTATGCTTCTCCTTCCTCTGTCTTTGTTGCCTCTTTTTCCTCTATTTTTCTCTCTTCTTCTTTTGTTTTTGCTGCATCTTCCTCATCTACTTTTTCTCCTTCTTCTTCCTTTGTTTTTCCTTCTTTACCTCTAATGCTAGAGGCTTGTGTCTCACCAGGTGTGATGGCTTATATTTCTATGAAAATATCCCTATCCATGTCCACAAATTGATTCCATAGCGCATGGATCCTTAAGGGGCTTAAAGCGTCCATCACTATTAACTTGATGAGGCCTTGGTGAGATAAGTGCTAGTGTTTTCCTTCCCTCACATTCTGACCCATCTCCATGATTGACTGTAAGATGAAATGGGGAACAATGTCTTTGAGGGAGAGACAATCCTACCTAAAATCTCAACTTATGGAGCAGCCTGAAGTGGTAGGCATAAACCACACAGAATCTCCCTTCACAAGATATATACTTTAGGATATGGTAAGCTACCTCATTCCAAGGGTAAATCTTCTTACTCCATTCTTATCTTCTACAAGCTTCTCTTTTGAAAGGAAGAAGTTTTTCCTAGTTGTGGAACTCACTTGCTTGTCTTCTTTTCTCCACCTAATTCCTATAGGTAAGTTGGTGACTCTGCTTATGGTTTTAGGACTGCGAGAGATGGCCAACACTCTGATAATAGTAGTGACATTCTCTTCCTCTTGAGAATGTAATTCCATGGGAAATTCATGAGAAAGATCATCATCATACCCCTTTAGCAACTCAAAGAAACCTAATCACTGGTGTCTTCTGAAGATGTCCACAATGAGAGGTTGTTGGTGAGTTCTCTTGGTGTCTGAGGGTTATATTTTGTTAAGTCCTCCACCCATTTCTTCTATTATTCCTCCTTTGTGCTATTTAGGTGTGGAATTCAAAAAGTTTCAAACGATCTCAGTGGTGAAACAGTGTTAAGTTTCTTGGTAGTAGTGAGGGAGAAGGGTGCCCAAATTGATATCAACCAAACTATGTTTCTCTTATTTTAACCACAAAAAATTTAAAAAAAACCTCCTAATGATAAATTGATTGTTACAACCTCTTAATGTCATGTAGATGTCTCATGCAAATGGATGTAGAAATGAGGAATGGGGGTGTCACTTACTTCTTGTGAAAACAATTATGTTTGTGCATGAAAGTTTTGAGACAATATCAAGCCACTGAGACTCCCTTTTCATCTCCCAATTCCTCCTGTAGCTCCTCTCAGCCTTCCTGTAGCACTTGAAGGTATTCATGTAACTTCCTCTTGTAGCACTTGTAGACAGGGTTCGAAACTCCTTGATGAAACCCTAAGTTGTCTGATACAATAGCTCATACTTCCTCTACCTATTTTTGGAATTACTGATGTGCAAATGAAGTCGATCCCAACGCATAATATCCTATTTTGGTTAAAATCTTGGAGTGCACTAGTAACATGGAATTAATATGAGTTTCCTCTTTTGAACCATTGTCCCCACTCACTGTAATAATTTCTCTCTCCTTGTGATTATCACCCCACTCTTCGATGACACCAATTGGTTTTTCATTTACATTTCCATGTTGCATGGGTGACTTAACTCAAACTTAAGTTTACAAGCCAAAGCTAGGCAAGTTCACCAACCACCTCGAGCCTATTAAAACACCTTTCTCGATCAAAACACATTTTAGTCATTTCATGCATAGGGAAGAGGTGAGGGTTGCCATACCTAAGCCTACTTTTGGGTCGAACTACTGTAGATGGTTTCATCATGGATTTGCGCCATATAATAATTATGATCAATGGAGTTGACTCTTTGACTTGTTTTCTGTGCATGTCTTCATTCTTCGATGATACCTTGGCTGTTTTGACTTGTTTTCTGTGCATGTCTTCATTCTTCGATGATACCTTGGCTGTTAATTATGTTGTGTGTGTGTAGGTTCCTTTCTGATGTCCAAGATGTTGTTGCTGGTGGAAAGCCTCCCTGAGGATGATGTGTCTCTTCATAGTTGCATACAAGGCTCCCCCATGCCTTCTGGTTGTGGGAGAAAAAAATATAAGTGATTTATGTTGTAGCTGCACAGGTTACTACATGAGGAGTTTTCTTCCTGTAGCAGTCTTTTGATACTCCATTGAATTCTTCAATTTACATGATGTTGCTGAGGGAGATGATGAAAAGCTATGAGGATAGGGTTATATTCATGAGGGACTAGTGAAGACATTATAGAAATGGAAAATAGTGGCTTTTGTGTTTTTTTAGAGGTAGGACAAAGTGGAAAATTTGAGCATATTTTTGGTGAAATGGAGTGGATGGGTGATGGATGGATGATGAGAAAATCATTGGAGGACCCTATTTATCATTTCCTAGAGTCATAATGGTATTTTAGTTCTCCTCATTGGATCCCCTTTTTGTAGCTTCAGAGGATCCTCCTATAGCATCACAGGACCTCCTGTAGCAATACAAGTCCTTCCTGTAGCATCACAGTGAGGAGGTGAAATTTGAATTTATTGCTGATGGGATGGTGGAGAGAGATGGTCATATGAGTTGAGAGGATGGAGGTGAGGTGTATGGATGGAAGGATTTATGAGAGCTTGTAGGATTTTGTCCTGCAGCCATGAAGTCTCCAACTCTGTGCAATCCTGCAAAACAAGAGAAAGGTTGGGAGACATGGTGTAAGCTTCTTCCTTGTGTTCTTCTTTTTCTCTCCTTTTCTTTGTTTATTTTTTTTAGACAAATAGGCTGCATTTGTGGACATTTTCAACCTACATGCCTGCCTTAGGTGCCTTAGAGGAGGTTTTCACCTAGGGATCTTCATTTTTTTCTTCTCTTTTTCTTTGTTTTTCTCCTGGGTTGCCTCAGAGAGGTTTTCAACCCTGGAGTTGGCCTTGTATGCCTCATAGGGATTTTAATCTAGGCCTTTTTATTTATTTCTCATTTTATTTTTTCAAATTTTGAGGAATGTTATGGGTTGGAAGCTATGAAACTCCTAATCACATTTAATTTTATTTTGATTGAACTCACAAATTCTTCCTTGGACAAAGGGCTTCTATATAGCTTCAACCTATAACCATTTACAAGTAATGGAATTCCTTCCTCATCAATGGTTATGATCTGGACAGATCCATTTTCATGACACTTTTCTATTAGGTATGGACCCAACCATCTTGTCATTAGCTTCCCTTTGAAATATTTGAACCTAGAATCATATAACAGGGCCCAATCTCCTTCTTAAAAATTATTTTCCTTGATATGATTGTCATGACAGACCTTCCTTTGCAGCTGTATAATGACTTCAATGTGTAAGATAGCTTTCATTATGAACTCATCTAAGCCATTAAGTTGGAGCAACCTTTCTTTTTGTGTTCTAGTGAATTCCAAGTCCAACTGAGCTTTCATCCTCAAAGTGTTATGTTCAAACTCAATAGAAAGAAAAGCCTTCTTCCCATAAACCAAGTCATATGGAGTGAACAAAATGGTGGTTTTCCAAGTGGTGTTGTAGGCCAAAGTGGCCTCTACTAGTCTCCTTGCCCAATATTTCATGTTGTTGCTAACAACCTTGGTGAGGATGCTCACTTACCCCCTTGCTTGAGGGTGATAGGTAGGGAATGTATTATGATTGATATGGTGCTGCCTCATGGTATATTCAATCTGATTTGATGTGAATTATGCTCCTTGATTAGTGACTACATCCCTTGGATAGCCAAACTTGTAGAATATGTTTTCTCTTAAAAACCCAACCACTTTCTTCTCAGTTGATGCTTTGACTGCCTTTATCTTAGCCTACTTTGTGAGGTAATCTGTGCACACAATGATGTACCTATTTTGTCCTAATGGTGAATCAATTGGCCCAATGTAATCCATGCCCCACGTTTCAAATGGATCTAGGGCCACTTGAGGTTGTAGGGGAATTTTATCCCTAGATGTGGGTTTTCCCATCCTTTTCCACTGGTCACATCTAGTGGTGTATCTCCTTGCATCTTGATGTAAAGTGGGCCAATAGTAACCAACCTATAAAACTTCAAAGGTTGTCCTTTTATCCACAAAATGACCGCCACAAGGTCCCTCATGACATGTTGATAGGATGTCAAAGACCTCCTCCTATATTGTGCATCTCCTCAAGATCTGATCTAGTCCCAATCTGAAAAGACGGTCGCCAATCCAAGTAAAAGGAGTGTTTTTCCTTACAATATTTCTTTTCTCTCTAGATGATAGATTAGGAGGGAACCTCCCAGAAACCAAGTAGTTGGCTATGTCAAAAAACCAATGAGAAATTACCAAGATGGAAAAGAGGTGTTCATTTTGTAGTTGATCATCCACCATCTCCACATTATCTAGAGGTAAGGTTAACCTGGACAAAAAATCTGCAACCACATTTTATTTCCCTCGTTTGTCAATAATAGTCAAATAATTTTTTTTTAACAATCAAAACCATCTAATTATCCTAGCATTGACATTAGCCTTGTTCATCAAAAATTTAATGCCTACATGACTAGTATGGACCAAATTTTGATACCTAGTGATATAGTGCCTGAATGTTTTTAAATAATGTACTATAACTAAGAGTTTTTTCTTTCAATAACAATGTAATTCAACTCAGATTTAGACAATTTTTTTACTAATGAAATAGATAGCATAAGGAAACATATATTCTACTTGTCCTAAGCACCCCACCCGCCCCACAGCTTTATCTGATGCATTAGTATGGATATGGAAAGGAAATGCCTAGTTGGGACCCCTAAGGATGGGTGTAGTGAATAATTATTCTTTTAACGCTTCAAGGGCCTCTTGACAATTGTTGGTCCAACAAAAATCTAAATATTTTACCAGTAATCCAAACAGAGGCGAATCCACTTTACTAAATTCTTTGAAGAATCTCCTATAATACCCATAGAGTCCTAAGAAACTCATGACATCTCTTTGATTTTGAGGGGTAGGTACCCTTTTGATGATGGAATTTTTTTTTGGGTCAACCTATATCCCTTCCTTAGATATGGAATGGCTAAGGACAGTCCCTTCATTTTCCAAGAATTCACATTTATTAAGGCTTAGAGAGAGATTCATTTTGATACATTTCTTCAATGCCTTGGAAAAATTGGAGAGATTTCCATGGAAATCACACCCATAAGGAGTGAAATCATCCCTGTATATTTCAATAGAGTCATGAACAAGTTCAACAAAAATACTCAGAACTACTCTCTAGAAAGTAGTAGGGGCATTGCACAAACCAAATGGAAGAACTTTATAAGCAAAGATGACCTAGGGATATGTAAATGTGGTATTATAATGGTCTTTAGGGCTGATTTGGATTTGGTTGTATCCACTAAATCCATCTAGGAAGGAGAAGAGTTTCTTCCCCGCAATGCCATCTAGGACTTGGTCAATGAAGGGTAAAGGAACATGGTCCTTCTTTGTAGCCTTCTTAATTTCCCAGTAATCAACATAGATTCTCCACTTCCCATTCTTCTTGGGAACTAAAACAAGAGGTGACACCCACTCACTATCTGAAATGGGATATGCACCCTACATATAGTAGATTTTGCAGTTCTTCTTTCACAATGTCCTTAAGAGCTCGGTTCATCCTCGTTTAGGGTTGGTGCACAAGATTACATACCTCCTTCATGTAAAAATGGTGAGTACGAATTGAGGGGTGCAAACCTTCCATTTCATTATAATCCAAAGAAAAAACATCTAGGTGTTGCCACAACACATTGCACAATTTTTCTTTCTATTTGGCTAAAAGAGAAGGGTTGATATTTTAGGTTTTGGATGGGCCAAACTCTACAATCTTGACATGTTTTGGACTTAAGTCAACAGGGAATAAGTCATTCTAAGGACTACTCCCAAATTCTTTCATCAACTCATCAATTGGTATGGGAGTGGGAGGTTAGTTTTGAATGATATGGTCAATGAGGTCACCTTCATCAGGTTTCCCCCGTCCTATAATAGTATATTGAGTGCATATTGGATAGGGGGTAGTGTGATGCAATTCATATTCTTCGTCCTATTCTAACCACAAGGGTAATTCATGCTTAATAGAAGGTTGATTATGAGGATAGAATACCAATTATTTTTATAAATGCCCATTCTAAATGGTCATGTTACCAACCCTACAACTAATGTAAGCATTAGAAGTGGAAAACCACGGTGTTCCTAAGATGAGAGGATAGTCATTAAACTTGTTTTTGTGCTGGAGAACCAAGAAATTAGTATGATACTCCTAATATTCATTGGATACCATAGCATCTTGAAAAAATCCCTCAAGAGCTACTCTAGATCTGTCTGCAAACTACAACACTATGGTGGTATTCCTCAAATCCCCTTGGAGATTTAGCTTTAGCTTGGTTTCCTTAGTCATCACATTTATTGCAGACTTAACATCAATTAGGGTATTAGGGACTATAAGGCCATCAATATGCACATCCACTATTGGGCTTCCAGGGTCTAGATATTTTGAGAAGATCACCCTCCCAATTATCAAATCAGATACT
>APFE031546356.1:37113-58401 GCA_000404065.3 Pinus taeda | reverse complement strand
AGAGTGATTCAGCATCCAGCTCCTCCGATTGCCAGCAAGAAAAATAGCAAATAGAATTTATTGACATCAGCTTAGTTAGCTTTCTGTTTTTATAGATATTTTAGATTAGCATAGTATTTATAGACCCTTTCATGCATTTAGAAAGGGTCGTAAAATTTTGTATAAGACTTAACAGACTGAAGTTTGCACTATTGTGCTTCAGCCTCTATTCTTTTATGAAACTCGACCACCTGCTTTTACTTTAACAGAGAAGTTTCTTGATTCAATTGTGCACTATTGTCATTGATGCAAAGATTGTTATGCGTTGAAGTAGAAGTTATACATAGCGATTCATATCGGGAGTGGCTTACAATTCAAATGGTATTTTTATCCTTTGTTTGAATTCATTCTGTGTATTTGTTTTCACTGTGTAATTATTTTCTGCTATCGTTAGCTGTATGCATGCGTAACAACAGGAACTCTTGTTCATACCACTATTGGATGTTCATATGATGTGCCTTATTTTTAAACATGTATGCATTAATGGTATGAACCTTTAAAGTTTTGTAGTATTGCCTTAATCACTGTATCTAACTATTTAGGTACAGTAATCTTGAATGATTTAACATCTGTGTTTTAAGAATGCGGTTATCTATATAATTGTATTTTTAGGATATAGAACATCAAAAGCTACGCTTTAGAAGTTCAATTAGATTCCCGGATAGTTTTATTTACTTATATTCCTGTTATAGTTTTAAGTCATTCACCTATCGCTACTGTTATTTACAAAGTATTCATTCATCCATTTATCTATTGCTGGGAAACTGGTCCCATTATCCCCAGTCAGAGCCACTACACACAAACGGAAAAGGAGCTGCACTAAGGTCCGGACCGGGTGGTTTCCCCCAATGTTGGTGCAACGATTTTCGAGGCATCAACACCACCATATTCTTGTATTTTCCTATCCTCTTCTCCTTTTCTATCATTTTCTTGTTTTTCCTCTTTCTCTCTCTGTTTTCTCCACTCTCTTTATTGTCTTTCATATTCAAGTCTTTGTTCAGGAGTAAGAATAACAGATCCATGTCCCTCTTCTGCCATAGTTTCAATTGTTTCAATGCCAATTTGAGGTTCAAGTTGTTCAAAGATAGGTTAACCTATGGATTCAAAAATGGGTTGCTCTTCTTTAACAATTTCTTTTTTTTTCCTGAAGTAAGTGTTGTTGTTAATGGTTGTTTTCTTTTTACCTCCCAGGATCACAAAGTTTGCCTTTCAATTAAAGTTAATCTTTGTCATGTTCTTTGTTTTTCTTCCAATTCCTCAATTGTTGGTTTACCAACAAATGTTGTTGTTAGCTTTGATGGTCCTACCTCTATTGATGGGGGGTTTTGTTTAATAAATCTACCTTAGGATCTCTATTTCTAGGCATAAGGAAACATAACCAAAAGAAATGTAACTACTTTTTTTATTTTTGTTTTATGAAATTTTTAGTGTTTTTGTTTATCTTTCTATTTGACTATGCCGATAAATGCCTCCTAGGCAATGGCACCAGAATTTTGAGCTAATTTATTCACACAAATTAACACAATTATTCTTTATCAATCCAGGTTTGTAAAGCTTGGAGGGAAGTCCATAATATATGAATATCAGGTATAGCCAAGCTTAGAAGATGAATTTTCAAAAACTAAAGAAGAACATATTACAAATGTAAGCCTACATTAACAATTTCTAACTCACTTTTGCAATGAAAGAAAGATGAAGTGGCTCTTAACTCAAGAGGTCCATTTGTGTTCTTCTCTCTCAATTATTACTTGATGGATAGAAATCAGAAATCATGAATTAACAATAGCTTAAGATGCATAAATCAACAATGAAGGAGACTCTTAAGTTAAGAGATCTTTGGGCATTTTCCATCACAATTCATTCATCATTATGCTATCATTTGAAAACTGAAGATACATAAGAAAAATTGCTTGCATGTAACAAAGGAGAAACCTAGTTTTGATCTATCAATTTAATAGAAGGAGAATTCAACTTGAACACTTTGTTATCCCATCTTACTAAAGTGATAAACAAACTAAGATCCAATAATATAAATCAGCACATATCAATTCATAAGAAAATCTTAAACAAAGCACATAAACAAATTCTAAGATAACCAGTTCATGGAAAATTAAGCTAGCCTAACAATGAAGTGTACTTAGCTTGGAGTGGGGGCCCTCCACCCTTGCTTTGCACACTTGAGGTTGATATCAAATGTTGAAACTTTAGTCACTCATCCACGTCAATGAATAACAAAATGAAATTAGAATAGGTTCTTCAAATTAATCTCCAAAATCCAAATGTCTCAGCATAAAATTATATAAAAATTACATATCATAAGCCTTCAAAGTCTTGGCTTAAATAGAATTTTATGAAACAAACTAATCTAAAGTCTCTCTAACAATCATATCTACTCATATCCACCTATATAAGTTGAACTCATCCAATTCATCCCAAGAAATATGGTCAATCTCATAAAATCACAAAACTGCCCTATTTCCTAGGGATTTTCTAGGTGACTAGTCATGTTTGACTAGCCTTAACCGGGCCTAATAAAGCTTGTTCTGACCGAACCAAGTGGAATTAGTTCAGTCCTAGTTCCCAAGCTTTCCATCCATGCATCTAACTCGAGCCCAAGTGTCATACAAACATGTCATCCACATAGCTATTACGGGAATTTCTAATTCTGTCAAAATTTACACTTGAAATCAATTTTTCATAAAAACTTTAGAAATTGCAAAATTAAAATTAAATACGTGAACATAAATAAAATACATAAAATTTGGATGGATATAGTGAGAAATATATGGAAAATATATGGATTAAGTAAGTTTCCTCAAGAAAAAATAGACCAAAATTGAGGGTCGACAGCCACCACACTACGGATATGATCCAATGGATGCATAAAAAAATAAAGTCCTTGGAACATGAGGTCTCATCACGAGCCGACCTGTCCACTTTTCGCTCCTTCCCATTGAATGGAAATGTGTTCATCTGGTCACCATGCTAGCACATTGGTCTCTACTCTAATATCATAATGCACTCCCTCTATTATACATAGAGGATCATGGTTCCAAAGGGTGAAAAAGCAACTCTGTCGATGCTATAGATGCTTGCAGGCAACAGAAGGTCTTCTTATGGTATTGAAGTCATATTTTTAACATCAATAGTTATTATAATTCCCTTTTCTTATTGTGTAAATTTACTACAGAGAGACTATGTCCCTAACTTATTTTGAACCTTTATGCATGCGATATCTTTTAAAAATCAATCATAATAGCTTTAAGTGGAATGATGACGGAAAAGTATCTTTCCTATGTCAGTTGTCCTTTTTCCTTTTCGAATCACCTCACAACATCTCCTCATTTATTGATAATTCTTGTTATATGCATTGATTTCAGCACTCCGATATCTTTTGCAATCCTTTCATTAATATGTGTACCTTGCCACTTTCATCACCCCTGTACTTCGCCACCAGCACATTATTCCTTCACTCATTCGGTCGAAGGAAACCTATTATTTCAAACGGGGGTGAGGAGAAACCTCCAATGTATGTATGTATGTGTGTTAGTTCTTTATTTGATTTTGCATGGCAATACGACATTCCATGATTACGGAGTATGTGGTATAATAACAAGTCCTAGGTAACGGTATTTAAGCCTGTAAAGTATCATTTGATATAACCATTATAACAACTTGTTGTTCCATCACTCAGCTTTGTCTATTGCTGTGCTATCTCTACTACACTAACTGTTTGTAGAATTCAGGCAGTATGGGAGGAAGAATAGTGTGCAGGGAGTCGCTAATATTAGTTTTTTCTGATGCAGCCAAAGAAATTCTAGCCCGAGCTGGGTGAATAACATACTTCACATGATTTCAGAAACCTAACGAAGCAATTGCTATTGAATTCATACAAAATTTACAGAACGGACAATCCATGATAAGATGCAGGAAAATCATAGTGTCAGACGCTGTGATCGCTGAAGTATCTGGGTTACCAGCAGGAGGACCCGTATGGGCTAATAAAAGATTGAAGTTGCAGGATGTTATTGCAGTCTTTAAGGACGAAGGACAGGAGTTGATCATCAAAGGAAAAGGAGTTTGACCATCATCCCTTGGAGAACTGTGGGGAGAACTAGCTAAAGTCATCCAGAATTACATCACATGTGACAGGCGAAAAGACGTGGTAAGGCCATGTCAACTTAAACTCTTAACAGTCCTTAAACAAAAATGTTCTGTGAATTTACCTGCATATTTGAATTTTCTACTGCATGATACCGCTGAAAGGATAAAAAACTCCCAACACATAGAAACCGTCGTAAGCCACCACTGTTTGATTAGGCTGATAGTTAGTTACAACCTCACCTAGCAGCAATCAAGTTGGGAGGAATTAATATTTGCTATTGAAGGGGGTTTAGCTCTGCCTACGCCTAACCCTATTTCGAAAAGGAAGAGAACTACCCTTACAGCAAACATTCCCCAGAAGCGCAGACATTCCACCAGGTTGAGGACAAACTTAAGAGTGGCCGAAAATCGCCAAGGAAGTAACAGCCATCCCATAGAACTATCCAATCCAAGAAGTGAGCAGTATTTGCAGATAGAAGGCTAGTATAACCCTGAATTGGACCATGAGGAAGAATCAGGGCATTCTAGAGATGAGGAAAGAAATTAATCAGGACTTCCCTCAACATCGAATACAAGTCCCCCGGGATATTTATTGCATGACATCGAATTGGCCCAGATCTTGGCCAATATGGATGATTTAATATAGCTCGAAAGCCCACTCAATTTTAACATTGGAGAAATACAATCTGTAGAGAACTTTGGCCACCATAGAATTATATCAGAAAATGTAAGTTGTGAAGTAGAAACAAGGGTAGAGGCCACTTAAGAAGAGGTGAGCCAACCTGGTGACATGCCTCCAGGAGAACCTAGCCAGGTAGGCCCAAATACGAAGAATATAGGCCAAATAGAAGAAATAGAAATAAACCAGGAAGACGATTACCAATTTTGGGACACGGTTCTTTTAGAATAGAGCCAAGATGGGCAACTGTGCTTGTTAGGAGCAGAGTCGATTAATAGAATAGTTTCTCCTCCTAAAAAGCATAGAGACAAAATTAAAAAGCTTAAGAAGGAATAGCAGAGCTGCGAAAAACGATAAAAAGGCTCAAACGAAAGATAAGAAAATTATCAGCGAGGAAGGCTTGAGACAAAATGCCAGAGACAATAAACGCAACAGTTCAAACTGAAATATATGAAAGAAGAGCTACAGGGACTCAAACTAAGCCCATACACACTCAACCTGTTAAGGAACAACATGCAATTCTTGTAGAAGTAGCTACCCAGACGGAGGTTGTACCCTCTTATGACTTAGCTATTCAGACTGAGGTGGTACCCTCCTGCAATGTAGCTACATAGATGGAGGCTTTGACCTCCCATAATAAAGGAACGCAGACAATAGGCATTTCTTATCATAGCAGGAGTATGCAGACAACCATTCAAGACAAAGATATCATGACAAGAAACAACCCTAGTATATTGAATCTTCAAGAATATATAGCACAGGCTTGGCTTTCCGTAGAACGACTTGAGCTAGAAACTATCTCCCGGAAAAAATACCAAGAATTACAGAGGCATCTTCGGGACATGAATGCATCAGAAAGCTAGACCTTCGACAAATACCAAAAGGCAGAAGAGAAAATTGAGAAAATGAAGCTCAAATTAGAGAAGGTCATGAATCAAATGGACACTATCTTCTCATTCACTGATGTCTTGGCATGTATATCTCCTGCCAATAATTATGCCTTTTTTTTGCTAGAAAGATACTTGCAGTTGAAAATCAAAGCTGTCAGAGCTGGAAAACCGATAAAATTAAAAACAATTGAGGATTTTATAAATTGTTACAAACAACATCGGGTAAAAGTTCAAAGGTTGCTTTGTGAATTTTACCTACATAATTTTCCATTAGAGGAATCAGTGGAAAAGAACCCCAACCCTTTTGTGGAGGATGTGCAATTCCAATATTTTATCTCATTTGTTGTTAATCAACTGAAATGGTTCAAGGCTCATAATGCATTCCAAAGGCAAGAGCATGGACTGGACCTTTGGGTCAGAGGTGAACCCAAACACCCTTTGCAAATGCTGGCCAATCACAAGAGTCTAATGACAAGGGAAGGAGTAATCAAAATTTCGGAGCCTATTCAGAAAGCGATTGTAAAGAAGGGAGTAGAATACTTCCTCTCCATTCAGGAAAGCTCCTTGCTTGCAGCCAAGCTCAGGTGGACAGTGTCCACTAGTAATATACAGAATAGAGAGCCATTTAATTATAAAAATTTTCAGTTGGCTGCAAACCATCCTTATGGGCTAGGATGTCGATTCCATAGCCCTATCGTTTGGTATCCTGCTGAAGGTTATCGGGCTATATATGAATTGCATGAAGGACAGACAGGGCCCATCTTTGAGAGCCTTGCCAAGAACCATGGTTTTAGACCACTTTACGACATTCCTTCTCCAGCTTATTCTTTAACTGCTCTACATACGAACTACTTGCTTTTCATGAGGCCATGAAACAGGGTAAGTAGGGGAGTATGTTGAGTCATGGAAAAGGTACGCATTTACTAGTAATCTCACCATCCTTTTCCTTTATTATTATATTTTCTATATCTTAATGCATTAATCTACTAAGGAATTACGATAAAAAATGAAGGAATTATCTGCAGTTACGACTTAGCTAATTATTACCCTTCTTTATGCAGGAAAATGACAAAAGGGACAAATGTTGTTCCTTATGAAGGAACACCAAAAATCAGTAAGCTAAGGAAGGAACGCGGCGGTTGCAGATAAGGCCAAAGAAAATTAGAAGAATCAGCGCGAGAAAGGAAAGGATGGCTGAAGTTGGAAATCTGTTGCGAATCTCGATCCTGAGGGATCACGTTTATCATTTATCTTTTACCCTTTCCTATTATAAAAGGAGATGTTTGTAAGAAGGAAAGGGGGAATCTCTATTATTATTGAAATTGTAATTTTTATTACAGACTCTCACTGTCGAGAAGAACATGAATATATTGTAATGCTCATTCAGTTTGATGATTAATATATAAGTGAAATTGTTGTTCCCTCGTGTTATCTGAAGTAACTTAGCAGTGTTCACTAGCGGCTAAGGGCTCGACCTCTACTGGATTCAACTGCTTTATTTGTGTCATACATTTCCAATTCTCACAAGTGTGATGGTTTGATAGCATTCTTTCTTTCTGTGATTTTATCTCCTTCGTTGTTTATTGTTTTCTGGTGTGGACAAAATATCTTTGTTTTATATAATTTACAGTATTGTCATTTTGGATTGAGTTACTTAGGTAAATATTCCGCTTGATATAATCAACTGTAAAGAGTATTAACTATTGTTGTTAGACTCTCATATTGATGTTATCGTTGTTTAAATTATTTACTAAAGAGTGAGTTTGGTTTAGATTAAATTAGTTAAAGAGAGATGAGTTATCATTATTGTACTCTCAATTGACGTTGCTGATTGAGTTTTCTTTAATTGCAATTGGAATTTACTAGATGCATTCATTTACTCTTTTATTTAAAGATATATACTACAATTTAGGAAACATTACTCTCTGAATTAAATAGCAGCCACATTCTGTGTACACTCTTGAAATAAGAAGACTTGCTCGGATTGATAATTAATGTGAGGATAATTATGAGTTTTAAAAGGCACCTTTTATCAGCCAACACCTTTCATCCTAAAATATTAGGCTTGCATCCAAAGTTAAAATAAAACTTTTGAAAATGGGTTTTTATATAAAAAAATTCCTAGTCACTACATCTAGACTCTCTCTTGTTAGAAAATTTTATATTACAGAGAAATGGAACACATAAAATATTGTAGAAACACAAACACAGAACACATAAAACAAGAGAGACATGGATATATGTGGTTCACCCAATTTGGGCTACATTCACGGAGAAATAGCCAGTCCTTCCTTTATATTATCCAGCAAAAAGAAGAGATACAACCTACAACAGATCCATTGTAATTTCCTCTTTGCTCTCACATAAATTCCTCTCTCTTTCTCGCTCAGAATACACACATATACACAACCACAATATAATTCCCTCATATAAACTGAGGGTTTCCTTCTAGGGAAACAACCCTAAATTAAACATAACTTCTACTGTCAGATCATCTTCTTAATGATTGGCCCAAATTGACTATGAAATTATAAAATTTTACAAGGAAATTTTACATCTACTTTTAACTTTGGGGGCCCACATCCCCCCCTGGTAGGGTGTATAGTCTTCTTGTGGTATACATCCGACTGAAACAAAAGACCTCTGCATCAAGAAGATAATTAGGCACCACACCTAACATCTCTCTCTCTCTCTCTCTATATATATATATGTGTTGTTGTTGTGTGTGTTATATATATGTATTATATTTATATATATAATATTAAGAAATATGTGTGTGTGTGTGTGTGTGTGTGTGTGTGTGTGTGTGTGTGTGTGATTTTTATGTAGGAAAATTAAAAAGTAACCCTTTACTATAACACCTTTCATTAAATAACTAGGGTCCTTGAATTATTTACCCTTCTAAATCTTCATTCTTTTTCATTTGGGATTCCTTTTGGGCACTAATCTAGACCATGGCCTTATGCATGCCTTCCAACTGACTGGCTAGGTGTATCATCTCCTTCCTTATTTCATGCATCTTGTCACATTAACACCCTCTAGGAGGAGGATAGCTAGCGATATCATGATTGTATCTAGGAATTTCCAAAATCCAAGACTCCAACTATTTGCAGAATTAAGACTACCACCACACAGGAAAAACAAAACAACACGAGGATTGGAAGGAAAAACCCTTTTTGAGTATTTGACAAGACCAATCAACTCAACAATCACTTTAAAATCCAAACAGAAACAAAAAAAACTAAAATTGCAAACCTATCCATACTGTCAACATGGAAAATAGGTTCAATACCATCCATAGGTGACCTATAATTTTGCCTCTCTCCCCACGTAGATGTTTAATTTTATGAACTAGATTTGAAAACCATATAATTCGTTGCATTTTTCAACATTTACTCAAGCATATTCATCATTAACCATTAACCAATAGAGTACTAAGAGTGTTAATTTTCTTAGGGCTAGAAGTCTCTGTTGTAGAAATTGCATTTTAAAATATTTTCAATATTTTCACATTTCATTCACCACATATCATAAAAAGAAATTATGTAGAGAGAACATTGGCAATAATAATGCAACAAAATAGTCATAGCTCTGTCATGATATCTCTCTCATAGGGCTCAACATATCTCCATATATTTTTCATAATATTTTCTCACATCATAGATAATTAGGCACAAAGAGGTTGTTGTCATACCCAAGAAATGAGGCCTAGTAGAGTGTTCTTACACCACAAGACTGAGGCCCATTAAGGAGTTGTTACACCATAAGATTGAGGCCCATTAGGGTGCTATTACACGACAAGACTGAGACCCGTTAGGGTGTTTTTACACCACAAAATTGAGGTAAAATTTTGTGGACCCATAGGATGGAATGATCATTATATCATTGCCAATTATTTACAAGTCCTAGTGTGCATTTATTTTAGGCACACAAACCCTTCCGTTTACCCTAGGAAATACATGCAATTTGGAGTATTCTTGAACAAATATATATATATATATATAATATATATATATAATATATATATATAATATATATATAATATATAATATAATATATATATATATTATATATAATATTATATATATCTTCTGTGTGTGTGTGTGTGTGTGTGTGTGAAAAATTAAAATATTTAATTTTATTAATGTTACCTATGAGTAAAAAAATACTCTCCAAGTTGAATCATTCAACTTGGCCTTGAAATGAAGGTTGGGCATGCATTTTTGTGAAGCAGACCAAAATTTCCTTAGTTCACTAAAATGCATGTCCGGGCTTCATTTCTTGGCCAATCTGATTGATTCAAATTGTATACTATTTAATTAGTAATTATTGGTCTTGGTGTACATTTATTTCAAGCACACAATCCCTTCCTTTTACCCTATAAAATCAATCCAATTTGGGGTATTCATGCACAACATAAATTTAATGAGGATGACTTATTGTCCACCCAAATTTAATGAGGTGTACTTCATGCTATGTTTTTTTTTTTTCTAGGCAAAGACTAAACTAATTATATTAAAGAAGTAGAAAAAATATTTACAAGAGGTTTTAACCTCTGAGAGTGAGTGAGCAACTCTCTTTCAAAACTGTTCACCAAAAATCCTTTTCTGCTGATTGTGAGGAACATGATAACAGCAGTAAAACTCTTCAAAGCATTAATACACTTTTAAACTGTTCACAGGAAAGCTATCAGTAGTAATACATTTCCAAGAAAAGGATTAAGACATTATAGGCTTGGAATTCTACAAAAAAGCAATACAGTGTCCAAAAAGCTGAGTGCAAGTGCTTGCTTGTCTGGAAAAGACGCCAGTTGCGGTACGCATCGCCATGGTTGCTGAGCAGATATAGCCAATCATGAACAGAATAAGACATAATGTAAACAGAACGAAACATATATATTACCCCCAGACCAGGAGCCGCAGACCTTACCCGCAAAACAGCGAAGATTACTTGAGATTTTTGGAGCGTTCCTCAGCTTCCCTATCCGGATCTCGTTCCCAGGTCACCTCCATTCCTTCCGGGATATCTTCAGCTCTAAGAATTCCTGGCGGCAGCTTGAGGTACAAGATATTGGAAAAGGAGTTGTCAGGCTCCTTGTCCAAGGCTTGCTTCTGGGGAGAAGCCTTCCTAGTGACGTCCATTGCCTGAGGAATCTCCGTAGATTGCTGAGCTATGTTCATGGTGTCCTCAGCCTTCATGCTGCCAATCTCCTTTAAGACCTCTTCCTGCTCCTCAGAATGTACACAGGTGTTGTCTTCTTCAATCCTGCTCTGAGAGGAGGGAATGTAAGAGCTATCTTCCATGCCCCTCCTCTGTGAAGAGTTGTCCGAGCTGGGTGTCTGTTCCTCTGTTTCCTCCTTCCCGCTGTCTTCCTCCTCCTCTTCTTCAGAGAAAATGACTGTAACGAGCGCTGAGACAATGAGCTTGTTGGTCCGACGTCTGAATTTGAATTTCGCCGACTGCACAGTGTTGCTTATGGCATAACCAGAGTCTTCTGACCCAATTGAAGTGGGTGAAGCACAAGCAACGGGAGAAATACGTCGTGGGCTTTGATTGCCCCTGCCTCCAGAGCTTCCCCTCTGCCCATGATTTCGACCACGACGATGAGTAGCGCGCTGACAAGGAGCCATAGGAAGCGTGTAATGCTCTGTTGCTACCGGAAGATTACAAAGAACCGCAATTGCTTCCCTGTTCACCTTGGAAATGAGTAATTCGAAGTCGTTCGTTGAAGATATCCCGCTTTCTCGTTGCAGCTTCAGTAAAAAACGAGACCTTTGGTTATGGCTGACCGCAACCTCCTAAGAATGCCGTGAACCGGGCTTTGACCCTGCACAGAACTTGACCTTTAGGGAAGGCTTGCTATCGCCGATGCCTCCCTCCTTCCTTACCAGTCCAGCATTTCCTTCCCCGTTTAAGCCCCAATTCCCCTCCTGCTCAGACAAACAAATCGCCGCGAACATTCTGGCATTCATGCTATTAATTCCCTCGAAATTTCCTTGGGACAGAGGCCTGAGTAAATGGCATTGAATGCCATTCAATATCGCCTTGTGAAACATCATACCAAACCGCCAGTGCGCCGGCTCGCTGTCCTCTCCGCGTGGCTGGCACATGGCGCTCTTTAGTTCATGTAGGCACCCACATCCGGGTGTGCCTCTTCCCTTGTATGCATATCATTTTTAAGGATCTCCTGGAAAGTGGACCATTCTGTCTCCGAGACAATGCCCTGTAGAGATCCTTCCAAGTGCTCCTTTCCCCGATCTGCTCCTAGATTGGCCAGAAAATCTGCTAATTTGTTTCCTTCTCGCCTGATATGCTTAAAGGATATGGCCTTGTTGTCCTTAGCCATTGTTGAAGAAGCTCAAGCCTGGTTACCATTCTCCAGCTTTTGTTAACCTTCTGAACCTCTTAGCCTTGCTGGATCTTTGAGGCCATGTTTATTATAATTTGAGAGTCTCCTTCTACTATAAGGGGTGTGTATCTCTGATTTCGAGCAAGTTTGAGCCCTCTCCATAGGCCTTCCAATTCTGCTGCATTGTTAGTGTTCCATCCTATGGATCCAAAGAAGACTTTGAGCGGGTTACCCTGATTGTTTCTGATCACTCCCCCATATCCTGTGTTTCCAGGGTTTCCTTTGGAAGCCCCATCAAAGTTGAGCATGTATGTGTTGGTGGGCGGAGGTCTCCAACTGGTAGGAGTATCTTGCTGTCTGACAGAATTGCCTTGAGAAGAGGTAGGATGTTGGAGCTGGATTTGCCAATTATTCCAAATGGCTTGTTCCTGATTGTTGGAATGGAAATCCTCCTGGGACCAGCCTCTAGTGGACAGGGTTTCTTGAATGTTTTGGTGTATGATTGTCCAAACTTGCTCCAATTCCATTGCCTGATTTTTGAATATTCTCCGGTTCCACTCTTTCCATATGTTCCACATTACTGTACCTGGAATTATTTGCCAGAGAATGTTGAGGATGGTACATTGAAAAGGCTTTTGAGGCTAGTTGTGTATAGTGTTATTAATGTCACCCATCACTCTGCCTTCCTTCTGGCAGCGAAATGTGACTTTCTCCCATATTCTTCTGCCAAATGGGCATATTTTCATAAGATGAACAGCCGATTCTTCCGCCATTTTACAGTTGAGGCAAATTGAGGGTCCAGCAAATTTCCTTTTTCTTAGATTATCCCAGGTGAGAATCCGATTGTGAGACAGAAGCCAGAGAAAGGTGGATATCTTCGGCCATATGGGTGTGCTCCATATTTTCTCCCACAACTTATCTTTAATGACTTGGTCTTTTAGGATGATGTGGTAAGCCTCCATGGTTGTAAATGTGCCTTTCTCTTCATATCCCCATCTTAATTATCGTGGTTTGTCTCCTTGAGAATTTTCCTTTTTTTTAACTCTTCTGCCAAGGATTGTTGGACTGCCTCCGGGCTGTCTGGTAAAATATTACGGGCTTCTTTCCAGTCACGATGTTCGGATTCATTGCTAGAATTCCAAAATTGATTGATCTTTTCCTGTTGGTTGATATCCTAAATAGGTATACCTTGGATGAGATTTGTTAGGCTTGGGAATTGCTGCCATGAATCTGTCCAGAATCGAGTTGTGCAGCCGTCCTTCACTTCCCAAAAAATGTGTTGTTGGATTAGATCTCTATTTGATATTGCTGAGTTCCATATTGCTGATCCCTTACTTATTTCCGACATTCTTATGCGCTCCTCCAGGGGCAAATTGTTAGCGTATTTCGTTGTCCATATTTTAGCCCATAGTGTGCTTGGGTATGATAGCCATTTCCACCATATTTTTGCTCCCATAATCAAGTTGTTGTGTTCTGGATCTCGGAGGCCGATTCCTCCTCCGCTTTTTGGGAGATAAGCTTTCTCCCATTTTACTAGAGCCCATTTTCGGTTAGGTCCTGTGCTGCCCCAGAGGAAATTTCGCTGTAATTTTTTGTTAGCTTTTAAAACCCATTTTGGCGCTGCAAGGATGAAGAATAAGTAGAGTGGCATAGATTGTAGAACCGCCTTGATGAGCACCAGCCGGCTGGCCCTATTTAAAGCACGATGTGTCCAAAGGAATAATTTGGCCTCTAGTTTTTCAAGAAGGGTAGTCCATGAAGAGTGCTTCTGAGCAGAGGCAATGAGTGGCGCCCCTAGGTATTTGGAAGGCAGGGTAGCAATGGAGAAGCCTAAAATACGAGTGATTGCTCGTTGAGTTGTTGGATGGGTGTTGAAGAAAAAGATCTGGGATTTTACTTTGTTGATGAGAGCTCCAAAGGCTTTAAAGAAGTTGTCAAGCAGAGAATTTAAAGATTGAGCTTCTTGAACAGAGGAATGCCCAAATATCATGTTATCATCTACAAATTGCCGATGAGAGATGGTGGGGGCTTGGTGGAGAGTAATGCCTTTGAGGTTTCGTGAAGGGATAGCCTGTTTAATGCAGCGTCCTAATCCCTCTGCCATGATTATAAACAAGAAAGGCGACAAGGGATCCCCTTGTCTGATTCCTCTGGAGGGGCGAAAGGTAGAGGTATGAATCCTGTTAATGAGAATTGAAAAGAATGTGGAAGAGATGAGATTACTAATCCATCGTATCCAGGCATTGGCAAAACCAAAAGCACTTAAAATCTTTTGCATGTATTCCCATCTTATGCTATCGAAAGCTTTAGATAGATCAATTTTAAGTAGCATACCTGGTTTTTTTGAGTGCTTGAGGGAGTGAATAATCTCATGGGTGAGGATTATCCCATCCGTTATTTGCCGTCCCTCTACATAGCCGGATTGTTCTGGTGAAATGATGAATGGGAGCACCGGTTTTAGCCGTATCGCCACTACCTTGGAAACAATCTTGTAGATGATATTGCATAAGGCAATGGGTCTGTACTTGTCAGGCGAGTTGGACTCCTCCGATTTAGGTATGAGTGCAATGAATGTTGCATTCAGGCCCGGATACATCCATCACATGTTGCGTGATTCTTCTACTACTTGCCACACTTCCCATTTAATTAACTCCCAAAAGTGCTGAAAGAAATTTGACGTGAATCCGTCGGGGCCAGGAGCTTTACCCGCTTTTAAAGAGTTCACCGCCATTTCCACTTCCTGAAGACTGATCGGCTTGAGAAGCAGAGTGTTTTGCTCCTCTGTTATTAGACGCGGTATTTGTCTTGTAATGTTGTCTATTGCCTCAGCTCTGTTGATTTTTGGCTCCTGACTCATTTCCTTGATGTAGTGTAGAAATTCCTGTTCTATTCCTTCCTGTGTCTCCACTTTTACTCCCTGAGCATTGTTTACCTGTGAGATTTGATTTCGCATTCTCCGTTGCACTGTGGTCTTATGAAAGAACTTGGTATTTTTCTCCCCCTCCTTCAGCCATCAGATTCTGGATTTCTGCCGCCATAGAACTTCCTCCTGTCGATCTCGTTCCAGAAGTTTTCCTTTCATTTCTTGTTCTTTTTGTGCGAGTTCTTCTGACCGTCCCTCCAAAATTATTCTTTGCTGTGTGTTTTTGATTTCTTGAATAAGCTGTTCCTTTTCCCTGAAAATGTTGCCAAATGTGGTTTTGTTCCAGCGCTTTATTTCTGCCTTGAGTAGCTTCAGCTTTTTTTGGAATCTTTCCATCTTGGAGTTTTCACTTGGATTACAGTTTTGCCATGTTGTTTTTATAAAATCATTGAACTCTGGATGGGAAAGCCAGAAAGCTTCAAAACGAAAGGGCCTTTTAATGATATTACCTGGCCTATTCCATTGCAATTCAATGGGCCAATGATCCGATCCGGAGAATGGAATGATGTGAGCTGTAAATTCTCCTCCAATGTGAATTGCATTATCTGAAATTAGAAACCGGTCCAGGCGGGAAGCGATTTGCAGTGGAGCTACTCGTCTATTCGTCCAAGTGTAAAGGCCATTAGCTGTAGGCACGTCAATCAGCCAATTGTTTTGAACAAAATCTTTGAGTAGAGAGCCGCCCCAGTTGATTCTGCATCGCCCTCCTAGTTTTTCCTCTGTTGAAGCTATCATATTGAAATCTCCTCCTGTCACCCAGAGCGGGTACATCCTACCAATGTTGAGCTGCGATATTGTTTCTAGAATTGCCGCTTTCTGCTGAGTTTCTTGTGGGAAGTAAACATTTGTGATGTGGCCATGAATGTTTGTGCCCAAAAGATGAAAGACTGCCTGAATGAAGTTTTTGTTTGCATGGATATTGTCTAATTGTATTTTCCCTGCATCCCAGAGGATAGCCAGGCCTCCGGAAGCCCCTTGTGCATCTACAGCTGTGACTTGTCCTCCTGTCCAAGCTTTGGCTGCAATTTTTTCCAAGATTTTCAAGTTGCATTTGGTCTCTTGTAGAAATAGAATGGTTGGCTTTTCTTCCATTATCAAGTTTTTTAGAAGTTTCCCCTTCCTTGGGCAATTGAGCCCTCTGATGTTCCAAGATATCAACTTCATTGAGAATTTTTAGGGTTGGTGTTATAATACTTGGTGAGTTTGGCATATCTTCCAGACTCAAACAAGACCTCTCCAATCTTAATTGTTCTTTCTAGAGCCGTTTTCCTTCCCCTCTTTTTGCTATCTTTGTAGAAAAATTTACCGTCCCATTGACTTCCTGTCTGGACCCCGAGAGAATACTTTTTTTGAGCTTTATTCAGAATTTCTACTAGGTTATCTACTTGTGTATCAGGGATTTTGTCAAAGTTACCTGATTTGCAAGCTTGTTCTAGACCCATAATGTCAAGTTCCCCAATATCAATTGGTTCGCTATCGTCTTCCATGAAATGTGGTTCTTGAGTGCTGCCTTCTGCCTCCTTTCCCTTATCCTTGCTGTGAGATGGGTTGTCTATTTCCATTGCCGGATTGGTCCATGTTTCTGTATCCGACTTGATCTTTTCGCCTTCCGGATTCTTCTTTTGCTCTCCTGACTTGGTGGAGTGAGGTGTCGTTGTTTCCGATCTGGGTTCTTCCTGTGGTTCAGTATGTGATAGTATCCCGAAGCTGTTACTTGTAGAGGGCTGGGATTTATCCTCTGGCGTTGGCGCTGTCTTAGGAGTTGCATTGGATTTTTTGCTCCCGCGTCTTCTGTTAGTTACCTTGGTGAATCAATCCTGAGATTGTGGCTCTTGATTATTTTGAGATTCAGGCTTGTTATTTAAGGGGAAATCTCTGAAGAGGTGTCCCAGGGCATGACATTTCCTGCAGCGAAAGGGAACATGCTCATAATCGATAACCTGGATATAGTCTTGATCTTCATGAAAGAGGCGCACCGTGTCTGGAAAGGGCTGCTTCAGATCCATGTATACACAAATCCTGGCATAAGAGGCGTAAGTAGTGTATCTCACAGTCTTTGTTTCTTCTGCGACTTTAACGAAATCTCCCAGCGCCGATCCAAGGGCTTTTAATGAGTCCTCCTCCCAGTATTCCCATGGTAGCGAGTATAGTCGTATCCATACTGGTGCATAGCTTAGATCTTCCTTATATGGGTTGAAACGTGTCGTCCATTCTCTGAGAAATATCCCTGCAGAGTTGTAGAAATATGGCCCTCTGTCAAATACTATATTTCTATCTTCCAGGAAGTTAAAAATAGCTGTAAAGAACCCTTTTGGCCCTAGAAGTAGGGTTATTTCTCCTTTTGGTCTCCATTTGTTGTTTATCTAGCTTCTCAATGCCTTTTCTGTTGGCCAGAATCCCATAAATTTACCTATGAGAGCATGATCTCTCATATATTGTATTCTTGCATTGATACGATGGCTAGGTAGTTCTACTTCTGGCCTGTGAGCAGCAACAGGTTTGCAAGTAGATCAACTAACCTTTGGATTTTCGTGTGGGGCTTGATTATCCTTCGTGCTCTGCATTTCCTTTGTGATTTGTCATTATTTGCTGAGATGTCATTGGTATTAACCTCAGGTCCTTGTTGGTTTCCTCCGTCGGGCGGATTCGCTGTTTCATCCCCCTGAACAAGGCACCTGCCGCCGCAGGTCTGCAGAAACCCTAGCTGGGTATCGTTACCATGTTCGCGCTCCGTCTCTCGTATTTGTTTTTACTTCATGCTATGTTAGAATACATGTTCCCCACACATTTGAAAGGTATCTTATGTCATGTAAAAATAGGTAGATACTTCTAATTTGTAAATAATAACACGTTGGTGATGTTGTCATAATTTTTTTATACATATTTTTTATTTTGCAACATAGACTAGAGGAAACATACTCTTTTTTTCCATATTTAGAAAATGAAAAATATGGTACATTCTAATTTTAAAATTGGTTGCAATATGGTTGGAACATGATAGGATAAATTTCATCCTCTCAAGGAAATATATCCATGGAATCTTTCCCACCATATTGATGGAATGTTGCCCACCATACCTTGCGTTAAATAACTAGGGTCCTTGAATTCCTTACCCTTCCAACTATTCATTCTTCTTCATTTAGGATTCTATATGGGTACTAATATAGACCATGGCCTTATGCATACATTCCAATTGACTGGCTATTTTTCTCGTCTCCTTCCTCATCTCATGCATATTGTCACTATTTCACCCTCTAGAAGGAGGATAGCTAGCCATGGCATGATTATATCTAGGAATTTTCGAAATCCAAGACTCCAAGTATTGTCAAAATTAAGACTACCACCACACAGGAAAAAGAAAAAAACAAGAGGATTAGAGGGACAAAGCCTTTATGATTATTTGACAAGACCAATCAACTCAACAATAAATTTAAATTCCCAATAAATTCAAAAAACTAAAATTACAAACTTATCCATATTTTCAATAGGGAAAATAGGTTCATTACCATCCATAGGTGCCCTATAATTTTTCCTCTCTCCCCACATAGATGTTTAATTTTATCGACCATATTTGAAAACCATATAATTTATTTATTTTTTCAACATTTACTCAAGCATGTTCATCATTAACCATAAACCAGAAGAGTACTAACAGTGTTAATTTTCTTAGGGTTATAACTGTCTATTGTAGATAATTACATTTTTAAACATTTTCAATATTTTGACATTGTATTCACCCCATATCATCATAAGAAATTATGTAGAGATAACATTACCAACAACAATGCAACAGAACACTCATAGGTCTCTCATGATATCTCTGTCATAGGTGTGTCATGATATCTTCGTCATAGGTCTACCATGATATCTTTGTCATATGGATTAACATATCTCCTTCATATCTCTATCATAATATTTTCTCATGTCACAGATAAGAATTCCCAAGGAGGCCACTGTCATACCCAAGAAGTGAGGCCCATTTGAGCCTTGTTACACCATAAGACTGAGACCCATTAGGGTGTTTTTACACCACAATGATTAGGCCTATTAGTGTGTTGTTACACCACAAGACTAGTCCCATTAGGCCATTGTTACACCATAATAATGAGGTACGATTTCATGGACCCATAGTATGGAATGATCATTATATCACTGCCTATTAATTACAGGTCCTCGTGTGCAATTATTTGAGACACACAAACCTTGCCTTTTACCCTATGAAATCCATGGAATTTGGAGTATTCTTGACAAAATAAACATATATGTTAAAAATAAAAAATATTTAACTATATTAATGTTACATATAAGTAAAAAAATACTGTCTAAGTTGAATCATTCAATTTTGCCTTGAAATGAAGGCTTGGTGTGCATTTTTATGAAGTAGGCTAAAATTGCCTTGCTTCACTAAAATGCATGCCCAAGCTTCATTTATTGGCCAATATGATTGATTTAGATTGCATATTGTTTATTTAATTATTTTACACACTTTTACATTGTTATATCTTTACTTTAAGCTTAAATATTTATACTTCATATTTCATACAACATTCTCAGTTTTTCTTCGACTTGCCTTATGTGAAAGTTGTGTATAAGTGGGAAACATAGTTATGTAGGATATTTGTCAGACATGATGCAAGGTTATATCCTGAGGTCATGTATTATCCAATCACTTCCCATTTCAAATTTCATTACTAAGAGTGTAATTTGTTTGGCCCAAGAGTGCACATTTGTTCTGACTTGAACATTGACATATATGATGAATTGCTACATTGACAAACTTCGATTTTAGTGGGTAATTTTTCTTTTAGGATAATGAGTATGATATGTTGTATAAAATGTTTGTATATTTAGGATGGGATTATCATTTTTTCACTACTAATTAATTACAGGTCCTAGTGTGCATTTATTTGAGGCACACAATCTGTACCTTTTACCCTATATAATCAATCCGATTTGGAGTATTCATGTGCAACCGAAATTTAATGAGGATGAGTTATTGTCCACCCAAATTTAATGAGTATGTACATCATACTATGTGGGGATTCATGTTTCCCACACATTTCAAAGGTCTCTTAGGTCATGTATAAATAGGAAGAGACGTCTAATTTGTAAAGCGTAACACATTGTTGACAAGAGGAAGGAGTTCACTCTCTTTTACCTTTTGCTTTTTCTTGTTTGGAATTATACTATTATTGAGGAAGAGTAGCATTGTTGTGGATTTATGCTCATGATAGTGAAATTTTATGGTGTATGAGGTACTATGTGTTTTTCTAAGATTTATTTTAAGTTTTCTTCTTTTAATATTTGTTTAACATTAAAATGCTATGTATTTTCTTTGTAGGAATTTACAGGGTAAGTTCCTCAGACAGAACACCAAAAGGACACCGCTCACAAACAGATCACAGATCAATACACCAGTATTTTGACGTGATTAAAACCCTCAGAGAGGGAAACAGTCCACGGCCTGCGCCAACGTGGCTACTACAGGCAATTTATTAATAAAAGAATGAAAATTTACATAAGCTTCTCTCATGCACGGTTAAGCTACAAATGACCCTCCATGCCTTTAAATAGAATTCATGGACCAATCGGGTGTCAAGCCACGGATCAAGTGTCGGTAATACCGAGGAGAGAATGAACCGTCGGATCACTACATATCGTGACCGTCGGATTGCAAGTTACAAAATGTACAACGGTAAAGAAACACACTTTACCTAACTCTATACCTAACTCTATACTAGACCAAGTTGAACTTAACTATTTCCTATGTGTCGGAATATCCTAACATCCCCCCTTAAGAACAACTTGGGATAGGATTGAAGGATTTACAAATATGACACAATAGGAGAAGGAAGGAGGCACTAGAGCCTATCCCCCCTTAGTGACAACTCCCTGAACTCCAAGCATATATCGAAGTTTAGTGAACTTCGCCTCTGTGAGAGCCTTTGTGAAGATGTCTGCAACCTGATCATCTGTTGAACAATATTGCACTTCAAGAACATGGTCATGAATGAGTTTTCTGATGAAGTGCATGTGTAGTTCAATGTGTTTGCTGCGCTGATGCTGGACTGGATCTTTGCAAAGCTGAATGGCACTTTGATTATCACACCAAAGTGTAGTCGGATGCTGCTGCTCAAAGCCCAATTCTGTTAGGATCTGACGAAGCCACAAGGCTTCCTTACTAGCTTCCACGGCACCACGATACTCTGCTTCTGCTGACGAAAGAGAAATGGCAGCCTGTTTCTTACAAGCCCATGTAATAGGTCCTGAACCAAGAGTGGAGACATAACCGGCAATAGACTTC
>APFE031546356.1:0-35426 GCA_000404065.3 Pinus taeda | reverse complement strand
GGCCAAAAAAGTGTTAAATACTTCGCTCTTGAGTTTTAAGAAGTATACCCAAGTGCGTCTGGAGAAATCATCAATGAAAGTTAAGAAATACTTGCAACCAGAAAATGAAGCAACAGGAAGTGGACTACATAAATCACTGTACACAAGCTGTAAAGGGGCTGAGGCGTGCCAAGAGGCACGTTTTTCAAAACTGTCCCGATGATGTTTTCCGAGTACACATCCGGAACAAACACCATCTCTGCAAGATACCATAGGAAGACCTGTCACCATATTTTCTTTACATAGATGCTGAAGGGGGCGATAGTTTAAGTGACCAAATCGCTCATGCCAAAGTTTGCTCACTTCATCATTATGAGCAACAAATACTGAGGGAAGATTTGATGACCCAAAGTTGTGAAACTTATACAACCTTGTGAATCATCAGCAATACCAGTAGCTAGAATCTGTTTAGGATCTCTTAGATCCTTGATTACAACATCATGAGGTGAAAATTCAACAATTTTACCTTCACCTGAATGAGTTATCTGATATACAGATAGCAGGTTGCTGGATAAGGTTGGAACACATAATACATCATTAAACTGACCATTGTCTAGATGAACAGTTCCAGTCCCTACAACATTAAGAGATCTGTCATCACCAACATATATATTTTTGGTGTTACAATCATGTAAAGAAGAAAACATGGCTTTGTTTTTGGCCATGTGATAAGAGGCTCCAGAATCAATGAGCCACTCATGAGAATGAGAAGAAAAAGATACATTTAATGCATAACCAGATTGAGATGATTGACAACGACATGCAGAAAGTGCCATTCCTGAAGATGAAGTTGAAGTAGAAGTAGAAGAATGCTCCACATGGATGTTATGTTTCTTCATTGCGACTTCCAACGCTTCCATCTTCTTAAAGCATTTAGATTCTAAGTGGCCATCTCGATTACAAAAGTTACAATGTCTATCAGTCTTCTTCCATTTGTTTCTATTGGTCTTATCATTTTGCTGAAATGATCTTTCATTTTGAGACTGAGTTTGCTTAGGACCCTTGTTTCGTTTAGGACCATTCTTTTTAGCATATGACTTCTTAGGATTATTTAAATTTGGTTGCTGCTGGGCGGCTAACGCTTTCTTGGAAGAGTTTCCAAGATTAAGAAGACCAAGGTGTAAGAGTTTTTCCTATTCTCTTATTAAAGAATCACAAAAAGAGTCAAAGGAAGGGGCCTTCTAGTCTGTTCCTTGACAAATGAAAGCTTCCCTTGTAGAATGGAAGGTGGAAACAAATACAGAGTAGGCTGGTCCCAACTTAGTAAGGATGGAATAAATAAGGTTACTATCTGTTTTCTTAACCTTAACACCTTCCAAGAGATATCTAAGGGTCTTCAATTTGCACAAGAAATCTTCAATGCAAGAAAAATTATTAGGATCCAATGTAAGCAACTCATTTTCAAGTTGATGGGCTCTAATTTCATTTTTAATCCCAAAAACTTTAGTGATTTGTTCCAATGCTTCATGAGGAGTATCAAGTTCTGCAATATGGAATCTAAGATCAGGAGAAATAGACATCCCTATCAAACCACGTGCTTGATCTTGTCTATTTTTCCATTTTGCAACCTTGTCTTCATCTTTTGGTTTCTTCTCTTGGCCCGTGGCTATTCTGTAGAGACCTTTACTTCTAAGTAAATCTTCCATGTAGGATACCCATTGGAAGTAGTTAGTGCTGTCAAGAATGACTTGGCATGGACTTTCCATTTTTGAAAAAAAAAACTAAAGCTGAAGATGCTGAAAGTAAGTGTTCCAATGGATAGATCTCGAAAAATTAGGCTGTTTTAAAAAAAATGGCTCTGAAAAAGGCTTTCGGATGAAGAAGTTATGGCTTTTTGAAAAAAAATTGTTGAAGTTGCCGGCAAAGTGCGCGAATGTGCGGGAATGAAAAAAACGCCCCCACAAAATGGAGATTTGAACCCAAGACCTCTACTCTCTTAAAATAGCTTTGAACCAATTGAGCTATACAAAAAATTTGAGAGAGAGAGGGGGGGGGGCTTTGGGTGGCGTGCTTGCCTTGAGAAACCTCTTTTTCCCTACAAAACACAAAACACAAAACCCAACACGGACATGCAAAGAAAAACGAACCTTATGGCTCGAAGTTAGCTTTACCCAAAAAGCTAAATATTTAAAAAAATTAGCTTTAGCCGAAAAACTAAATATTTTTCTCAATGTTTCTGATTTTCCGAGATCACACTAAGGTGCAGGGGAAAGAGCATACGCATGAGAAAAAATCCTTCCTTTCTGTTTCTGATTTGCCCAGATCGCATAGAGTCGCAGGGCAAAGAGATACGCAGAAATGAAAGGTATAGATCCGGTTAAAAAAAAACTAAATAAACCGAAACCGAAATAAGCAGAGAGAAAATAACAGTAAACTGCAAATAAAGACTGTATACCTCCAGATCTTAAAAATGACGCAGATAGGGCTACCGGAAACCTTTTCGCGTGAAACGAAAGGGGTTCCTCACTGGAACAGATGCTCCGAACACAACAGAGCAGTCCTCTCGGCCCGAAAGCAGTCAGAAACAGTAGATCTAGGAAACGACAGCCGCATGCAGTTCTACCGGCTTCAGATTTGGATCACCAACGGACGCGGCCCTCAAATAGCTCTGATACCATGTAGGAATTTACAGGGTAAGTTCCTCAGACAGAACACCAAAAGGACACCGCTCACAAACAGATCACAGATCAATACACCAGTATTTTGACGTGGTTAAAACCCTCAGAGAGGGAAACAGTCCACGGCCTGCGCCAACGTGGCTACTACAGGCAATTTATTAATAAAAGAATTAAAATTTACATAAGCTTCTCTCATGCACGGTTAACCTACAAATGACCCTCCATCGCTTTAAATAGAATTCATGGACCAATCGGGTGTCAAGCCACGGATCAAGTGTCGGTAATACCGAGGAGAGAATGAACCGTCGGATCACTACATATCGTGACCGTCGGATTGTAAGTTACAAAATGTACAACGGTAAAGAAACACACTTTACCTAACTCTATACTAGACCAAGTTGAACTTAACTATTCCTATGTGTCGGAATATCCTAACATTCTTGAGGTATTATCTTCACATGTTAGTACTCAGGTGGATATTAAATATTGAATTCTAGTAGAGAGGCCCTAGTTTATAGTGAATCCCAAAAGTTCCTTCATTCTCTTAAACCCTATAATTCTAGTCACCATTTTCATGTGCGTTGGGAATTCCTTTTCAGGACCTTTCCAATCGATGAGTGGAATTGAAACCTTGGATATACTTAGACTTCATTTCCAAAAAACAAATAATAACTAGTCCTATTTGTCTCCATTCTCCTTACCTATTTATCTTCAAACCCTAACCAGGTCACTTGACCTAATCTTAAACTTAAAATCCTACAAAATATGTATAATATAAAAAACCCCTAAAACAGACCTTGCAAACCCTAGGTTTTATCTCTTTATTTTTTCCTTGGAAACATTTAAACCTAATTACTACTAAAATAAGGTCATTGAGCCTTACTTAATTATAGGGGTTTAACCAAGAAACTACAAGTTTCAACTATTAAAATTCAAATTTGATTTTTCTTAGTTCATCCCTTTATTCCGAAACATTCTTGGTGTGAATTTATTTAAGGCACACCAACCCTTCCTTTTACCCTATGAAATCCATGCAATTTGGAGTACTCTTGAACAACATAAATATATATGTGAAAAATTAAAAATATTTGATTGTATTAATTTTACTTATCATTAAAAAAATACTCTCCAAGTTGAATCATTCAAATTGGCCTTGAAATGAAGGTTGGACGTGCAATTTTGTGAAGCAAGCCAAAATTGTGTTGCTTCACTATAATGCATGCTTAGGCTTCATTTATTGGTCAATCTGATTTATTCAAATTATAGATTTTTTATTTAATGATTTTACACACTTTTACATTGTTAGGATATTTGTTAGACATGATTCAAGGTTATATCCAAAGGTTAGAAAAATTTTAATCATGTACCATTTCAAATTTCATTTCCAAGTTTGTAATTGGTTTGGCATGTGAGTGCATATTTGTTCCAACTATGATCATTGGCAGATATGATCAATTGCTTTTCTGAAAGACTTGGATTTCAGTGTATCACATTTCCTTTATGAAAATTACTATGATATGCTACATAAAATGGTTTACATTTAGGTTGGAATGATAATTATCACACAATTAATTAAGTACAGGTCCTGGTGTGCATTTATTTTAGGCACATAAACCTTGACTTTAACCCTACAAATTCAATCCAATTTGGCATATTCTTGCACAACATAAATTTCTATGTGAAAAATTATTGTTAAGTATGAGTAAAAAGGTACTCTCAATATGAATCATTCAATTTGGCCTTGTAATGAAGGTTGGGCATGCATTTTTGTGCAGTAGGCCAAAATTTCCTTGCTTCACTGAAATGCATGTCAAGGCTTCATTTATCGTCAAATATGATTTATTCAAATTGTAGATTGTTTATCTAATTATTTTACACACTTTTTAATTATTATGTGTTTACTTTGATCCTTAAATAATCATGCTTCAAATTTTATACAACATTCCAAGTTTTGCTTCAATTTGCATTATGTGAAAATTGTGTATAGGTTTTACTTCAGCTTTTGGTTGGGTAGAACAATTTTCCTTTTAATTCAGAGCAATAGTTCCACTTCTTCACATTAATTGTCAATTTAGGTAGGTTTTTGCAAGGCTATTACATAAAATATATGCAACGGAAAATTATCACTAGTGTTAATGAATGTCAAACTCAATTGTTGTCGTCACACTCTCAACAATTCAACACTTTGGTTGTTACACTCTCAACCCTTGCTCACACTCTTAAGAAATAAATTTACAATGCAGAATAAAACCACTCTGTCACACTATCACTCTAATTATGAAAAAAATAACACTCCTGGAAACCATTCTCTCAACAAATTTTGAAACGCACATTCAAAAGAAATGAACAAACTGTAACAAGAATTAAATAATGGTCACACTAACAAAGGGACTGATCCAAGACCTATACTGTTAGAAAATACATAGGTTAGAATTTTGAAATCATTAAATCATGAACAAGGCTAAGAATAATAGTAGTAACAATCACTCCCAGATGCGGGTGTTAACTACAACAGTTAAGATGATTAGACGGAGCGACGACGGACGTGACGGCCACATGGCCCCCTGCAACTTTTCCAATGCCACCCTGAATGGCATTCATGGCACCTCGCAAGAGCCATTTAATGCTTTCACTAGTCGAGGCAGGGCCATTACCAACATAACCATGGAGCCGAAGAACTTCCCTGATATTCTGCCCCTAATTCACTATGTCTGCCCTCCGCAGGCGGGAGAGCCGAATGAACACACAAACACTAGCCATAGATGTTGGCTTTTGAGTTGCATTGATTTGGGTAATGGCTTCCACCATTCCCACACCAACCTCTGCAATTCAGCTCACAACTTCCATCCCTCTATAATTTCCTCGCATAGCTCTTTTGTCAACTCCCCTTCTGTTCTTGCTGACATTCTCCCTGTTCCCATATCCACCATGGTCTGCCATCATATGCGCAATCGTCATGGAGGCACGTAAGGCGGAAATTCGCATTCCCATGCTCTCCCTAGCCCCGAGTCTGCTTCCACTGCCCCCTCTACTGAAAATCCCCACCAGCATAGTTTTGCGGGCCAGTACCCAGATATGAGAAGTGGCAGAGGCAGAGCCGGCATCCATAGCTTCAAGCCGTGAAGCTGCAGTTGTTCGCACTGCAACCTTTCCCCTAACTTCGCATCCTGCTCCTCACATCACGCAGTTTCGGTTTCATAGCTCTTTGAACCACCTGGTTATAGTAGCTACTGTCTCAATTACTATCATAGAAGAGACCGAGTAGGATGTTCCCTTGAATAATTCTATAGAGGAGGTGAACAAAGCTGGCCCAAGCAGCAGGAATCGGGGCAACAATGGTGAGCAGGAAGCTGATGAAGGTTGGAATAGAAGGAATGGCAAAGTTATTGCTGGTAGTCAGCATGTTGAGACGGGCGTTCACAGTTACACGCAGGCCTCGAATAGTCATCTAGGTGACACGTCAGGCCTGCGTGTTGAGGATTGTAGCATGGAGGAAGGCCATTAGGCACTGGGACGTGGTGAGTCAGACAACCCGGATGACTAGGGATGTCCAATTGTGGAGGAGCCTGCTCCGAAAGATTAAGCACCATGTGTTGTGCCTGCCAGGTGGAATTTCTGTCTTGTTCTTGGTTTAGTTTATGTCTAGTCTTATGTGTCCTCAGGATAAACTGTTGGTCTGGGCACTCTGTCTTGGTAATGATCTGTTTAAGTTTGCCACACCTATGTCGGTTATTGTTTGGAAATATTTTGGACATATTTTTGGACTAGTTTCCCCTCTGTTGGGGCAGTCAAAGACAATTCTCATGGACGCGTGTTGATTGAGGTCGGGTTCCTTTGTGGCCAAGACTCGCTATAGCTACCTTTTTTATATCATATTAATAGATTAACCTTACTTAGAAAAAAAAAAATTAGTAATAACAATCACACAAACTATAACTAAGAGGAAGTAAATCAAATAGCTACAATACCTTCCTAACTAGTGATCCCTGCTAAGAAGGAGGTCCTTCCTTCCTAGTAGGGGTTGGTACACAACACAACATAGAAACTAGTCATCAAAAATGTATGGTGCCACGAATGATTGAGATTATAATGTTGGTGTTCTCCTCCTCTATCACTGCCTATATATTTGTATATGTATATCTCGCGCAGGCAGACAGTACACATCTTTATATTTAAGATTACAATGATAATATCATCATCAGAATCTCTCGATTATCATGTGATCTAATTTGAGAATACATATTAACAATGTGATAACAATTCCAAGGTTAGGACAAAGTTGTAATAATTTTTCCAAATTACAATAATTATCAATAGAAACTACTAACTATTTTAGTTGTGTTAACCATAAACTTCTCCTTTGATCATCAAACTATGTTTTGACCAAATTCCTTCCAAATTGATCTTCATAAATAGTTGAAGGAGGTAAATCCGTCCAAAATAAATCTTCATGTGTAACAAAAATGCTCAACAAGTCCTTATCATGTCCTTAGCGGGGAAAAACTAGAAATTGTAATCCCGCAACAACATATCAATGAACCAAAAACCCTGCAACAACTCATTTGTCATTTTTACGAGAAAAATAGCCTAAAATAGTAATTCTCATGCCAAATTACAATAGAATTGAATCATAAGGATAACATATATAAATAGACATACCTAGATTGATAATGGTTGTTACAGTGGCAGAGTATGGCCTTGAGAATAAAAATGGGTAAGGAAAAGGTAGGAAAATGAGTGCAAAAAATTCCAATTCATGTCCCAACATATTCCTCCAGCTTAAGTATATGTATGTCCTCATGCAGACCCTTGTAACTAGTTCCTGATGTGCTGAGAGTGAAATTCTGAAAAATTGTAGGCTCCTACAGTATCCTTTGTATCTTCTCTGTAGCCTCAAGAAAGTTCCAGTTCCATTTCCCATAATATGTAAATAATATGATATGGATGTTGATACTGATAATTAGGGATACAAATAAGAGGAAATATGAACCTAAGTCAAATATAAGCAGTCCCACATCTCCTAATGCAGTCAACATACTGAAAAACCCTAGTGAATGCCTGGATAAAATTCAGAAAATAATAAGGGTCCTCATCTCTTAACTCTTTCCTGCAAGTGCCCCATATAATTATACTCCCATCCAATGCATCATATATCATCCCTTTGATGCTTCTAAGAAAACATTCCAAAACCTTGTTTTTGAACTCCATTAACATCTTCTTTGTGTCTGGATATTTCCATATCCTGCTATACAACCTCACGACTCTTTCAGTAGATTGAGCTCATTTCGAATAAGCAATTTCACCCTTTCTTCATTATTTGTTATAGTATCATGGGAAACCTTCCAACTAAAATGTTTTTTCACAAAAGACACAAAGGCACTCAACTGAGCATCTCCAACAAATGGTGTGAGGTTACGAGATCTTTCACTGAGACAAACATAGTCATGCAAATATATTTCACACAATAAATGTTGTTCTGGAAAAGTGGCCTTCTAGAGAGTTTCCAGAAATTCATGAGCCTCCCTTACCTCATATTGTGATTTCTCCTTTAGGCTTGTCAATTGAAAAAGGAATCACTTTTCGTGCAAAAATAGGGGATAGGATGGAGAAGGAGGTCTAAAAATTAATATATTGTGAACAAGTTCATATATAGACTCCTTTTCTTGTTGTAACAATTGTACTTCCTTTTGCAATTCTTCCACTTGCAATAATGTCTGCTTCCTTTCTTTCTAAATCCTTTCCAAGTGTTGAACATTCAATTTTTCAACCCATGTCCTCTTCATATTGTCAACAAATTCCTTATGCTATTTCAAAGGAATAGCTTTATCTTTCAGGGCAATTTATAATTTCCTCCATTTCTCCAATTCCTTAATAAAATAATGTTAAATTCAATGGCTCGTTAGGTTTTAACTGAGGTTTTTTTATTACTGTTACAAAATAGTTTCAGTATTTTCTTGAAGCATCTTTTCATTCCCTTTCTCTACTGGCTACATTATCACAGTTGTTGGTTCTTATGTGATAATAGCATGGTCGATAAGTTCTTGTGGTCCAAAGGCCACTTTTATTTTAGTTTCCTCTATTTTAGTTACTGGTTCTTGTGTAATAGTAGCATCATAAACATGTTCTTATGGAATAACGCGTTTTTTTTCTCCATCTCTCTCTACTTCAACTGTCGGTTCTTATGTAACAACGACATCTTTAACAAGTTCTTGTAGAAAAATGGTTTGGAATTCTTCACCTTGCTCTCCAACTTGAATTCCAACCAAAATAGTGGTTGGCCTTTCACATTCTGCTTCCTTTAGCACTTTCTTACATCCATAACATAATCTAAGTGATATTTCTTCTACCAATTTTTATAAGGTTTCTAATCCATTTCCTTTTATAGACTAAAGCTATCCTTCAACCATGGTAAGTTGTTTCCTTAAATTTGCATTTTCCTCCTTAAATTTATTAATTTGCTAAATAAGAAGGTCAGTTTTAGACTTACCTGGTAAACAAACATCTTCTTGTTCCTTTTTGAACTCCTCCTATTTCTTTTGTTCCTAAGGATCCTTTGATTCGGGTGGAATAACATGAAATTCAAGTGTTGGGGTATGTTCCTTTACAAATTCTTCTCTTTTCTCTTCATTGTGTTCCCTTACACTCCTTTGGTTCTATTATATCAGTACATTCCTTAGATATTGGGGTATATTATGGTGTAATAGTTACCTACACTCTCTTCTTTTGATTCTTTCCACCCAATGACTTCTTCAATTTCCTCTTTTTCACTACAGTTTGTACAGGAGTAGATTTTTCATACACTTCCTTAGATTCCCTAGGAATTTATATTTCAGGAACCCCTACTTCAGCTAACATTGTTCCAGATATCTTATTTCACTAGTCTTTGCCTCATGCCCTTATTTCTCAATAGGGAATCCATAATAACTATCCTTATATTGTCCGTTGGATATATCCACAAGTTCTTTAGTGAATTCTCTTTTTCCTTCAGTGGATGTACCAACAAACTTTCTTATGGAACTCCACCTCTTAGGATTTCTATGATGGGGTGTAGGAGGTGTAACCGCTCTTCTTTGTCTAGGAATTGCAGTTACTCTACCTTGTCTGGGAGGTGTAACTTCTCTTTATTATATTGTTGATTCAACACATACCTCATGTTCTTCACTTTCACTTTCCTTTATTTTAGTGGTTTGTGCATGTGAGTTTCCCAATAAACTAGTCCATGTGCTTCCTTGCTATTGTAGTTAATGAATTATGATTAACTTGATGAGCACATGGTTGGTTAAATAAGTCTTTCGATGTTTTTCCATATACACCACCTCCACCATAGGTTTTAAAGATTTTAGCAAATAATAGGGAAAATTCATTAGCTTTCCATTATAAAGATGTGCCAATAACTGAAAATGATAATTGAATACTGTCCCGAAATGTCCCTCACAAGTAATGAACTTTTGAATAAATAAATCCATATCACCCCAAGGGTGAGGAAGGGATGTTCTATCAATACTTCTCCTCTTTCTCCTTACTTCCTCTCCTAGTTGTAAAAATGTTTCCCTAGTTGTTGGAACTGCTATTTTCCTAGAAAATCGATGATCCCCTATCTGAGGTAAACCTGTCACCCTTGCAATTACGTCATCTGCAACAATGATTATGAATCCTCTAACCTTTGAATGTTGTTCCTACAATGCCTGTGTGAATTCCATAGAAATTTGTTTATTGAAACCCTACAACTTCTCAAACTAGACTAACCACCCTGCATTCCTAAATATTTCTAGAGATTTTGGAAGGTGTAGTAGCGCATCAATGGAGTCTGGTTCATGACAAATTGTCACTCTTCCCATGGTTGTTTTAGAGACTTTTACATGGCCACACTTTGTAAAGGAGTTGTCTATAATGCGACTTTTTGGAGATTCCGGTGACGGAATACGGCGGAAGAAATGAGGTTAAATCTTGATTTTTAGCAGTTAAAATGGTTTTTTAACTACATATTGGATTCAGCGCCCTTAAAAACCCATGGGAGCCATTGATTGTGCATAAAATAGCTATCAAACTTGGGATTCCAATGAATTGCTGCCGGATTTTGACCAGAAAAATCCGTCGGAAAGGCTTTCAAAAAGTTGCATTATAGACTACTGCCTTTGTAAATACAAACACTTGCTAGGGTAGAGAATATCAGTCAAATGAAATTTGGCAATGGGTAGGGTATAATTAAGGTTACCCTTTCATTGAACTTGAGATTTTCATTATAAATGAAAATTACCAAGAATGATTTCCAAGTAGTCACATTGATTTTCAGAAATTACATCAAGAGTAACGAAGATGGTGGCTAATTACTGAATTAGGATAAGTGTATTGTGTGTCAGCCATATGGTAATTACTGAATTGGGGTATAGTAATAGTGTATCATATGATACATATGGTACACTCCTGCCCCCAAATTAGTTTCCAAAATTGTCCTTGACATGTGTAACAGAAAAATTCATATCATCCCTTAAATCCAAATCCTACAAGTAAATGACAGTCAAGCGTACCTACCTTGGCTTACCATTATAATGATGTAGGGATGTACAAGGAAAGTGATTGGATCAATGTTGTACAATATTTCATGCATGGCTAAAAATGAAGCTAAAGTGGATGCTAAAAACCATGCCATAATGAGGAGAAAAATAAGACATTACATAGGAAGCTAAAACAAAAGATAGAAATGAAGCTAAAGTGGACGTTAAAAATAATGCCATAATAAGGAACAAAATAGGATGTTACATAGGAAGCTAAAACGAAAGTTAAAAAGGAAGCTAAAGTCGACGCTAACAAAAATGTCATAACAAGGAGAAAAATAGGATGTTACATAGGAATCTATACATGAAGATACAACAGGAACTAAAAAAGAGGTTAGATTGGGTGTTTATGTCAACACTGAAGTCAGCTCTATTTAGCGCTGACTAGCTTTGATGGGCAAAAGAAATGCCAAAATTACCACCATCCCAATAAATAGTGCTGGTTTTTTCAAAAAGGTGGAGAAAAATACACTAAAATAGTCAATGGAAGCAAAAAAGGGAGTTGAAGAGGAAGCTAATCAAAGGGATTTGTTGTAGTGAGATCATCGCTCTTAATAGGAAAAATAATTAAACTAGATACAAGGGAAGCTGCAAAAAATAAAGTCTTAGCTTGACATTGAAAAAGTATTAATATTTTATCCATAACTCATTTCCATCTTGCACTAGTAAAAGAACAATACAAACAATCACAAGAAAGCTCAAGTTGATGCACATAAGTCAAGGAAAAATACTATCAACTTTAGTTTCATCAATGCCTTGTGGGGCCTCACTCTTTGCTTTTGTGAAATATAGATTTAAAGCAATTTTTTCTTATTTTGGGTTCCTTATCTTTTCTCTCTTATTGGTATGATTACCTTATCCAATCAACTTTTTCCACCACATCTTAGTCATTAGGTGTGTAATTTAGAAAGAAATCCATTTCTTAGTCTTTAGGGGTGCCCTTTTGTCCCTCATCACCAATTTCATATCTAGGGCCTTAAAAACATGGATATAAGGATTCTTATCACTTCAAGCCATTCAACATACTTCTTGAGAAAGGCTCGACTATGTTAATGTTGAAACTCTAAAGAACATAGGTGTTATGCACAATAGCCACATGCAAGCTAGTCATCCACAAAATAGGAATTGAAGGTGATGATGGTACCAAAAAATCATGTATTAATTTGTGTGCACAAATAAGCCAATTTAGTCTCCACTTGTTGCATCTTTCCTAGAGCCCATATGATACTCCTCCATGACCATTATATCAATGGAGTTACTGCTCAAGATGGATAGTGTCTGATTATCTTGTTAACCAAACCCAATGTGAGGCTATGTATATAGCTCTAGATATCATGTACGAATAATATTTTATCCCAACCTCCCACAGTGTATGAGGAAAGGATGCCACACCATGTTTCAAATGTTGAATAAAGTGAAACCCCATTGTGATAAAAGCAAGCATAGTGAAATGCTTTAACACGATAGATCATGTGAAACTATTTTCAGTGATGAGGGGTCAAATAAATGATGAATTATTCATGAGCTGGTCGATTGCTTCTGTTATCACTTAGAAAAAACCTCAGCTGTAAAGGGAAAATACTAAGGTAACCTATAGCCACTTTTGATTGAAAGTTGGCCCTTCAAGCTGGAGAGGGATATCTCCCTAAACCTAACTACCCAAGGTCATAGTGGTAGAAGGTCTATAATCTTCTTTGTGGATAGATTAATTGAGAAAAACTAAGTTTGGTTGGACTGTAGGAAACTAACCATTGGGCATGGAGTATGAACCAATCAATTTTATATAAACCACAAGTTCAGTGAGAAAATATCAACAAAATCAAGACACTAACAACTCCTTTGACAAGTTTGAAAATCAAAGAATAGAAAAAAGTAACTATTGTAATCTTTAGCTGAAAAAAAAAGTAATAAATACTTGAATAAACAAATTTGGAGCACAGAGGTATGAATTCTAACTCAACAACCTAGTATTCAAATATTGAAGAACATATAAAACTTAGAAAACAAACAGGGAGTTGTAAACACATGAATTTCTACAAATTGCTCACATAAATTGTTGTATAATAGCTTATCACAAACACACACAGTACACAAGAAGGATTTCTTTCAAAATATTCCAACTCTTCTTCATTACAAAGTATTTTTCTTTATAGATGACTTACAAACCATAACCAAATTTTTAGCAAAACTTAACTACAAAATGAGTACATATTTGATGAAAAATTGAATACATTACATGGCTCTATTATGAAATAAAATAAAAATTATTTTGTGTCTGAAGATTAAACAACTTGCTGGAATCATCGCAGAAACTTAGGGTTAAAACTGATGACTGACATCTTGCCTAGTTTTTCTATAATCCTTGCCTCATCATCATGCCTAATGTGGTAATCTTTCCTTGAAACATGGCCTTGACCCATCAAAAGAGGAAATAGGTAATACATCGGAGCTACCTATTCTCCAAATTGTTATTGGCCGCTTCCAAAAACAACTTCCTCCCTATGATGACAAATTCATTGGTACCCTTTCAAGTCGGGAGATGATCCAGGAGGATCTTGTCAAATCAGTTACACAAATTCAATGTCATCGTCAGCATTAAGTCTGGTGTCTTCAGCATCAACAGTGTTGTTTATGGTTCCAGTTGTTCAGGTGATGTCTGTGGTTTTTATGGTGTTCAAAGGATATGGTTTTGAACCTGGTTGTTGACATGAGATTATTGTCAATTCCATCAAGATATGGTTGTCGACGTGGTTTGATCATTCAACTTGCATAGTTTGGTTGTCTATGGGTATGTCGTCGTGTGACGTTTGTTACTAATGTCGCTTTGTGACATTTAGTTGTAAATGGGTTTGTTTATTTTGATGTAAAGTCCTAATGACTAAAACCCTAAACCTAATACATTATGTTAACCAAACCCTAAAACCCCAAACTAAACCATATATTAATGCATTAAAATGTCAAAACCTAAGTCCTAAAACTTAAAAATACATTAAACCCTAATCCTATACCTATCGAACCATATTACAATACAAACCATGTATTAAAAAAATACATAAAACAAAGTTTAACAACTCTCAGCCTATTGTAAAACTAATAAAACATTACAAGCTATGTAATAAACTTCATAATAGTCATAAACCGCAGGATCACTTTTGCAAGGCAATAACGATGATAGCAAGCATGTGAACAAGTTACAGGTTATAGCCTTGACCGTAGGGGTTTAGATTCGCATTGGAACTGCTGGGGTAATACCGTCAGGTAAGTCACGATGGTCGGAGGATAGCTTTTCACATACCAATCGCTGGAGCACCGCAAGCTGAAACCACCGGGGGTCAACGCGGAGGTGGCAGCCTACGGTTAGACTGCAACTGGTCACATGTAACGGCCTCCCTCCTCCATCTGATCAGCAAGCTGCCAATGGTTATGAATTAATATAAAGTTTATTTGTGGGTTTTCGTTGCAGTTTTAGTGCTAATTTAATTAAATCCACCTGTAACCTAATCTCTAGGTGTCAAAACATGGTATGAATGAGACTCATAAACTAAAATTTCAGCCAATTCATGCCAAGTTTAGTCCAAAGAAGTTCGAATGTAATTATAGGGTTATAAGAGGCATTTTTTGCTCATTGAAGAGGGAGAGTGGTTTTGAAGTTTAGAGTGTAGATTCTAGAGGTTAGAGGTTGTTTTGTTTTCAGTGTAACAGGAGCATCCAAAGTCGGAATTAGGAATCGTGATAGGCATTGGAAAGCTGGTTCAAATAGATTTCTTATGACAACAACCAGAATTGCCTGCATGCACATTCATTTTGGTCAAATTTCTGTGTAACTGACCTCTTGGTTTCAATCCTAATAAAGTGGACTCGGAGACTTAGTCCATTAGGGACAAACTCCGTAATCAATCTTGATGTTTTGTATCATTGTGTATTTGTTGTTTTCACTTCTATTTTTCATTGTACTTATGTTTTATCAACTTTCATAAAGTCTTTCTTCTCAAGAAGTTCTCACGATTTCATAACTTTCAGTTAACATTCTATTCATTAATGGCATAATCAATTCTACTTCGATTTTAACACATGATCATTTCAAATAATATAATTTGGTATTAGAGCAGGTTGTGTTTGTAGAATTTGCCATTAAATGTTAACCAAGTCAAAGTTGCAACATGGAGAAGGAATCCTCGAGCAAATTGATCTAGAGATTGAAAAGCAAAGAGTCATTCATAAGTCGACCATGACAGGATCTGATGCAAGTGAATTTCCAGAAACTAAGATGAGTGATGAACAGTTTCAGCAAACATTCTTGAATATGCAGTAGATGTTGGGAGAACTCTACAAAGATAAGAAGGTGAGAGATGCAACTTCTTCTTCAAAGACATAGAAGAAGGATAAAGGTAAAGGTAAAGCTGATAAACCACCTTCACCTCTGTCATCTCCATCATCATATTCTTCTTCTTCTTCTTCCAGTGCAGAATCTGAAACATAAAAGAAACCTAAGGAAACATCTCTTTTAAAACTTGATGCAAAATTTGAGTTACTTATTTATGATGGTGAAATGAATCCTGAAAACCTAGATAACTAGATTAAGCAGTTAGAAGTTTATTATTGTATTCAGAACATATCTGACGATAAAACAAAAAATCAGTTAGCTACACTTACAATGGGGGGAACAACTTTAATCTGGTGGAAAAGTAAAACTCCGATAGATGTAAAACGGAAAGGTAAAGTCATCTCTTCATGGTATAAGTTTCTAAAAGCTCTTAGGAAATAATTTTATCCTTTAGGATACATGCAGCAAGTTGTTATTGATTGGAAGCATTTGAGGCAAGGTAAAGGGCAGAGTGTTGAGGAGTTTACTCAGGATTTCAGAAAGAAAGCATTGGTGCTTGGTATTTCATTAGATACACAGGAAAATTTATTACAGTACATCGGAAGTTTACATTCATATTTGCAGCATACATTATTGAAGTTTAATCCTTATGATTTTGATGAAGTGTGTGTTCAAGCCATACATATTGAATCTGGTGGTAGACCATTCAAGTTTTCACCTCAGTCATCCAAAGAGTTGGAAATAAAAGATTCCAATGACAGTAATGGGAAGAACAATTCCAAGAGAAAGAGATCATCGATATCTCAGAAGGAAAGACCTACTTGTTCTCATTTCTAGAGAATCAGTCATGATGAATCTAAGTGTTGGAAACTTCATCTAGAACTTAAGCCAAAAAAGTTCCTTAAGGAGAGGGATGAAAAGAATGCAATTGCAACAATCTAGCAAGATCTAGGTTCCGATTCAGGTGATGAAAGGAGGATAACTGCCATGGTTACGACAAGTAAAACTTCTAACACTGGTTCAAGTTCAAATACTATTGTATCTTCATCAAACATAAATCCTTCGAATGAGGATAAAAGAGTTGAATAATTTAACATAAGGATACCTTCCAAGCACACAAAGATAGATACAATGTTTGACAGTAGATCATAGGCAAATTTAATATCTGAATATTTAGTTAAGATTTTGGGTTTTGAAACACATAATCATCAAAGGCCTTACCCATTAGGATGGCTAAATAAATCAACTCAGATAAAAGTCACAAAACAATGTCAATTAATATTTGCCATTACATCTAATTACATTGATGAAGTGGAATTAGATGTGGTTCCTGTAGACATATGTGGAGTTGTCTTAGGAAGTCCTTATCTTTATGATCGTGATGCAGTATTTTATAGAAGATGTTAGTGTCAGTCTTTTCATACTTCCATCAGGGATCAAAATCTGCTCTTTTCCATTTTCATAGTAGGAGTCCCATATTGTAAATTTTCCATCACTCCATTAGGTCATGATATATGGATCCACTGATGGTTTTTTTCTCTTCAATTCCTCCCTCATAGACTATACTTGTTGATCTTCAATCTATAGTCCATTCCATTAGGTCATAGGGTTTGGTTTCATTAGATTTTAAGGTTCCACCAAAGTCAAAATATGATGTTAAAATAACAATAATGGTCAGCAAAGACATGAGGATGATAAATAATTCTAGCATGGTAGCTTGGAAGTCATAACTTTACTGAAAATGTTATTTATTAAAGATTAATGTAATTTTCACCTTAAAACATGTTTTGAGGTGAAAAAAGAGTATTTACTTTTCATTTAATGTAATTTCATGTCTTTATATGTAATAATGATTCCCAGCTACTCTTAAGCATCTATTCCTACTGCCTAACAAAAAACACTGCAAAAAATCAAGTTAGCATGAGCATTGATCCACCTGCAAAGGAAAAATGAGAACAAGCATTAAAAAATAGTTATCAAAAAGACAAGGAACATTTGAAAAGTGGGTTTTCAAAAAGTGAAAAATCAAATTTTTACCCATACATAAACCCTCTCATTCTATTTTCTACATCATTATGCTTATCTTGCAAACAAAGAGTGCAAAGGAGAGAAAGAAAAGAATAAATCCAAGTGAGTTTGAGTAGAAGAAGGGAGGCTACGCGTAGGGAACTGGTGCTGCGCTTATGAAGAAATCTGGCTGGCGCTGCACGTAGGGAACCGGCGTTGCGCTTCTGAAGAAATCTGGCTGGTGTTGCGCATATGGAAGGAGGCGCTACATGTAGAGTAGTGCACTATGTGTAGGTAAATTTTCTCCAGTTCATAAATACACAGGTGCTGCGCGTAGGATCAGGCGTTGCGCTTCTAGGTGAAGGCGTTGTGCGTAGGGCAATGAGCTTCAAAATCGCCTCAAACACCAAAATTTCACAAATATTTTTGCAATTTCCTCTTCTACAACTAAGTTTCCCCACTCCACTTGATGTTTAGCTTGCACAATGATTGTTTTAGACATTTCCTTCACACTTAGTATCAAACCCTAGTTTTCCCTTATAAAACCCTAACTATTTTGTTTTCCCCATGACCTATCACTAGAACTAAAATCCTTTTATATCACTCCCTCTCCCCTCATCTATATTCCCTCATATATCTCTCATTTGAGAAACCCTCTCCTTCACTCTCATGATTCATGATTTACCCATAACTGTATAAATTCATCCTAAACACATCCCTACAAACCCTAAAGAAATCCCACTCATTCCCTTCATTTTTGTCTAAAAAGTGTGCAACTAAAAAGCTTCTAAACATGGATAGAGGAGATTATGAATATGATGAGGAAAATACAGCTAGCGACAATTCAGCAAAGAGAACCAGGTAGAACAAAGAACCTCATAAGGGAGGAAAGATCACAAGAGAAGAGCCAACTAACCTAAGAGAATTGCAGGCTTCTCCCTTGACAGTTTGATGTTTTAGACACCTTGGATGCTATGAATTTTGTGAACTAGTGCAGAAAGTCCAATTTCACCATGAACTTGCTAGACTTTTTGTAGCTCACCTGCAAAACAATGAAGTGACTCTTGTTGGGGTAACTTTCACAGTTTCACCATCCATCATTTCAGATGCCACTAGGATTCCAAGTGTTGGTGAGAAGTGGTATAAGGCTCAAGATCTTAATGAGAATTATTATGAGCCTTACATTAAACCTCAACGCGGAAGTCAGGTGAAGAGGCTTTTCCCTTTCAAATTTCTTGAGAACAAGTATGTCCCCTTGATGAGAATCATCATCAAATATTTCACTTGTGAGGGAAGATTTTCCAGGTTGTACACTTACCACATCAAGCTCCTCATGCATTTTACAAGGGTGAAGATGTTAAACCTCCCATACTTTTTGTTTAGAAACATTGATAAGATGGCTTACCTTGTGTAGAAGAAACCATACCCTCAGCAGATGAACATCACCTACCATTACTCCTTGTTCAAAATTATTTTTCTTCATCATCTCAGTCTCCTCAACATCCCTTGGGAGACATTTATTGCTCATGACATGTTTAGGGGTCCCTATATTCCTCCATCAGTGTTTCAAGAAACAGGTGGGCCCTCTAGTCATGTGGAAACAGGGAAAGAGATCAAAGAAACAAGAACTTTTGAGGTGCCAGTTTACTTGGCATATCAGAGAGGCACAAGGATATTGTTTGCAGCTACTAGGCAAGTGTTTTCTCCACGGGATGTGGACGGGACCTTGCCTTATTCATTAGCCCATAGGAAAATGCTAGCTCCATAGGATGTGGAAGGGGCTTTGCCTTCTTCATCGACACAGTTGGTACAGGTAAAATAGTTGCACAGAGGGAAGGAAAAGGTGCAGGAAGAAGACCTTGATGATGAGGAGGAAAGAGACTTTGATCTAGCAGAGCATGATGAGTTTGAGTAGCATGATACTCAGACCATTGATTTAGAGACTCAGGATCAAGAAACCATCAAAGACATCATCATACAGGAAAGGGAAGCTCAAGTGCAAGCTTTGGCGGACAATTTGGAGAGGGCCAAATATGTCATCACATATTTGGAGCAAGAAAACAAGAAATTGAGTGACAAACAAGTCCTCATGGAGCTAGAAATGCTCAAGATGAAATGACAAAGTGGCAAATAGGCACAAGTCACTTTTACCCCTATTGAGCAGGAGATTGAAAATGATAGGGAGACTTGGCTTGAGAGAGTCAACCTACACCTTGAGGAGTTGTTAAAGAAGGCCAACAAGGACAACCAGATGCTTAGGTGAAGGCTATAAAGCTTGAATGGTATATGTAGAGTTTGGCTGTTTTGATTTGGTTTATAGTTAAAGTTTGGAGTCATGAGTCAGTCTCAGTTTGCATTGAGTCAATTTTTAGTCTTTGAAGTTGTTGACCGTATTTCCCAATGGATAAGGCTACTAGCTCTATGGTGTTCTTGGCACCTCCAAGGAGCTACCATCCCCATTAGAGGCAATTTTAGTGCCAATATTTTCATAGTTCCATCAGGGATCAAAATCTGCTCTTTTGCATTTTCATAGTAGGAGTCCCATATTGTAAATTTTCCATCACTCCATTAGGTCATGATATATGGATCCACTGATGGTTTTTTTCTCTCCAGTTCCTCCCTCATAGACTATACTTACTGATCTTCAATCTGCAGTCCATTCCATTAGGTCATAAGCTTTGGGTTCATTAGGTTTTAGGGTTCCCCCAAAATCAAAACCTGATGTTAAACTAACAATAATGGCTAGCAAAGACATGAGGATGATAACTAATTCTAGCATGGTAGCTTGGAAGTCATAACTTTACTGAAAATGTTATTTTTTAAAGCTTAATGTAATTTTCACCTTAAAACATGTTTTGAGGTGAAAACATAGTATTTAGTTTTTATTTAATGTAATTTCATGTCTTTATATGTAATAATGATTCCCAGCTACTCCTAAGCATCTGTTCCTACTGCCTAACAAAAAACACTACAAAAAATCAAGTTAGCATGATCATTGATCCACCTGCAAAGGAAAAATGAGAACAAGCATTAAAAAATAGTTATAAAAAAGACAAGGAACATTTGAAAAGTGGGTTTTCAAAAAGTGAAAAATCAAATTTTTACCCATACATAAACGCTCTCGTTCTATTTTCTACATCATTATGCTTATCTTGCAAACAAAGAGTGCAAAGAAGAGAAAGAAAAGAAGAAATTCAAGTGATTTTGAGCAGAAGAAGGGAGGCTACGCGTAGGGAACCGACGCTGCACTTCTGAAGAAATCTGGCTGGCGCTACACATAGGGAACTGGCGCTGTGCTTCTGAAGAAATCTGGTTGGCGCTGCGCGTATGGAAGAAGGCGATACGCATAGAGCAGTGCACTATGCGTATGGAAATTTTCTCCAGTTCATAAATACACAGGCGCTGTGCGTAGGATCAGACGCTGCGCTTCTAGGTGAAGGCGTTGTGCATAGGGCAATGAGCTTCAAAATCGCCTCAAACACTAAAATTTCACAAATTTTTTTGCAATTTCCTCTTCTACAACTAAGTTTCCCCACTCCACTTGATGTTTAGCTTGCACAATGATTGTTTTAGACATTTCCTTCACACTTAGTATTAAACCCTAGTTTTCCCTTGTAAAACCCTAACTATTTTGTTTTCCCCATCACCTATCATTAGAACTAAAATCCTTTTATATTACTCCCTCTCCCCTCATCTATGTTCCCTCATATATCCCTCATTTGAGAAACCCTCTCCCTCACTCTCATGATTCATGCTTTACCCATAAGTGTATAAATTCATCCTAAACACATCCCTACAAACCCTAAAGAAATCCCACTCATTCCCTTCATTTTTGTCTAAAAAGTGTGCAACTAAAAAGCTTCTAAACATGGATAGAGGAGATTATGAATATGATGAGGAAAATACAGCTAGCGACAGTTCAGCAAAGAGAACCAGTTAGCACAAAGAACCTCATAAGGGAGGCGAGATCACAAGAGAAGAGCCAACTAACCTAAGAGAATTGCAGGCTTCTCCCTTGACAGTTTGATGTTTTAGACACCTTGGATGCTATGAATTTTGTGAACTAGTGGAGAAAGTCCAATTTCACCATGAACTTGCTAGACTTTTTGTAGCTCACTTGCAAAAAAATGAAGTGACTCTTGTTGGGGTAACTTTCACAATTTCACCATCCATCATTTCAGATGCCACTAGGATTCCAAGTGTTGGTGAGAAGTGTTATAAGGCTCAAGATCTTAATGAGAATTATTATGAGCCTTACATTAAACCTCAACGCAGAAGTCAGGTGAAGAGGCTTTTCCCTTTCAAATTTCTTGAGAACAAGTATGTCCCCTTGATGAGAATCATCATCAAATATTTCACTTGTGAGGGAAGATTTTCCAGGTTGTACACTTACCACATCAAGCTCCTCATGCATTTTACAATGGTGAAGATGTTAGACCTCCCATACTTTTTTTTTAGAAACATTAATAAGATGCCTTACCTTGTGTAGAAGAAACCATACCCTCAGCAGATGAACATCACCTACCATTACTCCTTGATCAAAATTATTTTTCTTCATCATCTCAGTCTCCTCAACATCCCTTGGGAGACATTTTATTGCTCATGACATGTTTAGGGGTCCCTATATTCCTCCATCAGTGTTTCAAGAAACAGGTGGGCCCTCTAGTCATGTGGAAACAGGGAAAGAGATCAAGGAAACAAGAACTTTTGAGGTGCTAGTTTACTTGGCATATCAGAGAGGCACAAGGATATTGTTTGTAGCTACTAGGTGAGTGTTTGCTCCATGGGATGTGGAAGGGACCTTGCCTTATTCATCAGCCCATAGGAAAATGATAGCTCCATAGGATGTGGAAGGGGCTTTGCCTTCTTCATTGACACAGTTGGTATAGGTAAAATAGCTGCACAGAGGGAAGGAAAAGGTGCAGGAAGAAGACCTTGATGATGAGGAGGAAAGAGACTTTGATCTAGCAGAGCATGATGAGTTTGAGTAGCATGATACTCAGACCATTTATTTAGAGACTCGGGATCAAGAAACCATCAAAGACATCATCATACGGGAAAGGGAAGCTCAAGTGAAAGCTTTGGCGGACAATTTGGAGAGGGCCAAATATGTCATCACATATTTGGAGCAAGAAAACAAGAAATTGAGTGACAAACAAGTCCTCAAGATGAAATGACAAAGTGGCAAATAGGCACAAGTCACTTTGACCGCTATTGAGCAGGAGATTGAAAATGATAGGGAGACTTGGCTTGAGAGAGTCAACCTACACCTTGAGGAGTTGTTAAAGAAGGCCAGCAAGGACAACCAGATGCTTAGGTGAAGGCTATAAAGTTTGAATGGTATATGTAGAGTTTGGCTATTTTTATTTGGTTTATAGTTAAAGTTTGGAGTCATGAGTCAGTCTCAATTTTCATTGAGTCAGTTTTTAGTCTTCGAAGTTGTTGACCGTATTTCCCAATGGATAAGGCTACTAGCTCTACGGTGTTCTTGGCACCTCCAAGGAGCTACCATCCCCATTGGAGCCAATGTTAGTGTCAATATTTTCATACTTCCATTAGGGATCAAATATGCTCTTTTCCATTTTCATAGTAGGAGTCCCATATTGTAAATTTTCCATCACTCCATTAGGTCATGATATATGGATCCACTGATGGTTTTTTTCTCTCCAGTTCCTCCCTCATAGAATATACTTACTGATCTTCAGTCTGCAGTCCATTCCATTATGTCATAAGGTTTGGTTTCATTAGGTTTTAGGGTTCCACCAAAGTCAAAATCTGATGTTAAACTAACAATAATGGCCAGCAAAGACGTGAGGATGATAACTAATTCTAGCATGGTAGCTTGGAAGTCATAACTTTACTGAAAATGTTATTTTTTAAAGCTTAATGTAATTTTCACCTTAAAACATGTTTTGAGATGAAAACAGAGTATTTAGTTTTTATTTATATTTCTTATGTAATTTCATGTATCTATATGTAATAATGATTCCCAGCTACTCTGAAGCATCTATTCCTATTTCCTGACAAAAAACACTGCAAAAAATCAAGTTAGCATGAGCATTGATCCACCTGCAAAGGCAAAATGAGAACAACCATTAAAAACATAGTTATCAAAAAGACAAGGAACATTTGAAAAGTGGGTTTTCAAAAAGTGAAAAATCAAATTTGTACCCATACATAAACCCTCTCATTCTATTTTCTACATCACTATGCTTATCTTGCAAACAAAGAGTGCAAAGGAGAGAAAGAAAAGAAGAAATCCAAGTAAGTTTGAGCAGAAGAAGGGAGGCATTGCGCGTAGGGAACCAACACTGCGCTTCTGAAATCTGGTCAGCGCTTCACGTAGGGAAGGAGGTGTTGCACGTAGAATAGTGCGCTATGCATTGCGAAATTTTCTCCAGTTCAGAAATACACAGGTGTTGCGCGTAGGAGCAGGCACTACGGTTCTAGTTGAAGGCGTTGTGCGCAGGGCAGTGAGCTTAAAAATCGCCTCAAACACCAAAATTTCACAAATGTTTTTGCAATTTCCTCTTCTACAAGTAAGTTGCCCTACTCCACTTGATGTTTAGCTTGCACAATGATTTTTTTAGACATTTCCTTCACACTTAGTATCAAACCCTAGTTTTTCATTATAAAACCATAACTATCTTGTTTTCCCCATGACCTATCACTAGAACTAAAATCCTTTTATATCACTCCCTCTCTCCTCATCTATATTCCCTCATATATCCCTCATTTGAGAAACCCTTTCCCTCACTCTCATGATTCATGCTTTACCCATAAGTGTATAAATCCATACTAAACACATCCCTACAAACCCTAAAGAAATCCCACTCATTCCCTTCATTTTTGTCTATCAGTTGCTAGGCAAGTGTTTGCTCCACAGGATGTGTAAGGGACCTTGCCTTCTTCATCAGCCCATAGGCAACTGATAGATCCATAGGATGTGGAAGGGGCTTTGCCTTCTTCATCGACACAGTAGGTATAGGTACAAAAACTACATAAAGGGAAGGAAAAGGTGCAGGAAGAATACCTTGATGATGAGGAGGAATGAGACTTTGATCTAGCAGAGCATGATGAGTTTGAGCAGCATGATACTCAGACCATCAATTTAGAGACTCAGGATCAAGAAACCATCAAAGACATCATCATATAGGAAAGGGAAGCTCAAGTGAAAGATTTCACAGCTAATTTGCAGAGGGACAAATATGTCATCACATATCTAGAGCAAGAAAACAAGCAATTGAGTGACAAACAAGTCCTCATGGAGCTAGAAATGATCAAGATGAAACGACAAAGTGGCAAAGAGGCACAAGTCACTTTGACCCCTATTGAGCAGGAGATTGAAAATGATAGGGAGATTTGGCTTGAGAGAGTCAACTTACATCTTGAGGAGCTATTAAAGAAGGCCAATAGGGACAACTAGATGCTTAGACACATGGATTATCACTACAGTACCCACAATAAGATTTGCAACATAAGAATCAAGAAGTTGAAAGCTAGGTTAAGGTGGGCCTTGAATGGAAAGAAAGAGGAGGATAGACTTAAAATGTTGGCTGAGGCCTCCTTGGCCAATCAAATCACATGATGATGGTGCTTCACACCAATTTTGGGCAATTTATAAGAAAATTTTGTCATTTTGTAAATTTTGAATTTTAATACATAGGAAAACTACCCAGAAGTGCAGTGCTACCGGCGCTACGCTTTTCCTAGGGGCATCCAATGAAGGAATGGCCTATAATTTTTAATTCAGGGCAATGAGGACATGCACCCTAGAAATTTTCAAAATTTTTGGAGCAAAATTAGTCCATCGAAAGTCCAAAAACACTCCAAATTTGACCTTTCTGCCACTTTTTGGACACACAGAAGCAGCCTTGGGAGAATTTAGTTGTGAGGGGTCAAATGAGCTCCAAATGCAGAAATTCCAGGTGTTTCAAAAAATAGACTTCAAGGCCTTTCTAATGAGATATCATGGGGTCAATTGGGAGGATGGGAAGGCCTCCAAAAGTAACCTGAAAGTCACACTATGCGTTGAGCCAGTGGCGCTGCGTGTGGAGCAATTTTTTCTCAGGATGCTATTTTGTGAGTTTTCGACTATTATCATGATTTACTCTTGTAATTGATGTCATGGCTTGTAAATATGATGATTAAATAGTTGTAGATGGTAGATTCATTAGATTAAAGGTTGTTTTGAGGGAAATGAATCAATTTCCCCTCTTTTAGAGGCAAGTTGTTAGGTAGCTTGGAATTCAGTTCCTTGTTTAGAATTTGTTGAAACAATTCCTCTTCTCATGGATTCGACCCCTGGGGGCTAGGATAAGTGATTATGATGTCTATATCATGTATTTTCTTAGTCATTTGTAAGGGTTAGACTCACTTGGATGCTCAGAGCTTGATTGTAAATCATTGTAAGCAGTTTGGCAAGGCGATTAATAGGATTTGTAGTTATTTTTATGGGATCCCTATGGTATGGAGTTTTAGCACAGTTTCTTCTTTTGTAATCATTTGTTTACATGTTTTATGTGTTCCATCATCCATTTGAATACTTCTTATTTGAATGTTATCAAGTTAGATAGGTAGAATCCATTGTAACAGTGCTCTACCTTGAGAAATCATTCAATATTTCATGTTTTCTACTGTTTGAGAAGGATCCATGATTGTCACATGCCCTCCTCAGCTCCTCATCAGTCTTAAACACCTCACACCATTAAGCCTAAAGTGTTAAATCCTATGCCTACCTTGCCCCATAGAACACCCTGCATTTATGACCTAATTTCTCATACCTAAATTGCCCAGCTCCATCTGATCCAGTGAAACATCAACATTACCCAACCAAAATTCTCGTGCTACTATACCTAGACTAAAATTCTTACCTGATCCAGTCATCTCGAATGAGATTCTAAAGAAGAGAGCCCTCTCCCAGCCTTATAGGGCTAGCTACAAGGCTAATCTTGGTTTGTGGTTACCCTGGAAGTTGCCTCCCTTCAACCTGAGGTAAATCTAGTTGATAACATAAGAGAGCATAAAAATCACCTTAAGAAATGTGGGGTTGAATTTGTTGTCAGGGCACATCAAAGTAAAAATTACTTCAATTTAGTTGTTTCTAAGCAGATGAAGTGATTAATAAGTTCAAATAAAATATTTGTAATCATGTGTGTAAAGGAACAACATAAGAAACAACATGATGTTTTTTCAGGTTATGAGTCTTAGTTTAAAGATAGTTTGATCAAAGAGGTAGAAACTTTTCCAGTTCTATTTAAAGAAACCAAACATATTACTCATAAGCAGGGAATACAACATGAATTACAGTTTGTGCCTAATGATCCTCTTCCTAATGTCAAAATGAATCAATTCAATCTAGGTTTGGAAGTTAAAAGTTACAGCGATGCAGGTCAGTATTGGGGAAAGTCAGTGATAAATTTATCTTGTATTGTGTCACCATTTCATGTTTCAAATAGTTTGGAAACCTATTTTCAAGTGGAGAGGAAATCTATTTATTTTCATATCAAATCCTTTTATAAAGCAGTGTCAAAGTATCTAAGGGAAACTTATGCATCAGGGGAAAGTGATAAGTAATGGAAACATCATTTAATAAATGAAGAAACAGTGATTCAAACAAATCAACAACCATTTCAATACTTTCAAAATCAAACTAAGTTGTAACAGTTTCCATATTATAGTTTGATGGGTTTATTGCAGCAAGTTCACTTAGTAATCAGGAATCAGGAAAGTATATCAAGACAAGTAGCTGGTATGATGTCAAAAATGTCTTTGATTGTCTCTGTTATTCTGCAATATAGATTGTTAATACATGTCAAAAGTATTGAATAATATCCAGTAGAGAGTGTATTCAAAGATTATTTTGAATCACTAACTCATGGTATCTCGTGGAAAGAAATCAATTGCCATGTTCATAATAGCTTGTGTGACCATCTTCACAAGTTGTTAATACTGCAGATGGATAGAACAGGTCAACGATTCAAAATGTCCAATGGTCAGCATCATCAAGGTCATCACTTTTAGGTGGTTGATCGAATGTATTGGTACATCATCAGGGCAAGGTGGAGAGTGAGGGATCTCTACCCTCGTCGACTATTTGTTGAAGTAAAAATTTTGTGGTTCAAAAGCTTTCAAGTGGAGAGGATTGATCCAGGAGGATCTTATCAGATCAGTTACATAGGTTCAGTGTCATCATCAGCATTTAGTCCGATTTCTTCAGCTTCGACACTGTTGTTTATGGTTCAGGTTGTTCAGGTGATTTATATGGTTTTTATGGGGTTCGAGGATATGGTTGTGTACCTGGTTGTTGACATGAGGTTGTCGTCAATTCCACCAGGATATGGTTGTCAACGTGGGTTGATCATTTGCCTTGAAGTGTTTGGTTGTCTACAGGTTTGTCATCATGTGATGTTTGTTGCTAATGTCGCTTTGTGACATTTAGTTGTAAATGGGTTTTTTTATTTTGATGTATAGTCCTAATGACTAAAACACTAAACCTAAGACATTATGTTAACCAAACCCTAAAACCCTAACGTAAATCATACATTAACACATTAAAATGTCAAAACCTAATTCCTAACACCTAAAATACATTAAACCCTAATCCTATACCTATCGAATCATATTACAATACAAACCATGTATTAAAACAATACATAAACCAAATTTTAACAACTCTCGACCTATTGTAAAACTAATAAAACATTACAAACTATGTAATAAACTTCATAACGGTCATAAACCATGGGATTAACCGCATGGGGAGATAACGTTGACAACGTACACGTGAACAAGTTACAGGTTACAGTCCTGATTGCGAGGATTTAGATTCGTGTCGGAACCGTCAGGGTAAGACCGTCAAGTAAGCCACGACGGTCGGAGGATAGTTGTTCACATACCAACTGCCGCAGCATTGCAAGCTAGAACCATCGGGGGTCAACGCGGAGGTGGAAGCCTACATTCAGACTGTGACTGGTCACATGTAATGGCCTCCCTCCTCCACCCGGTCAGCAAGTCGCCAACAGTTATGAATTAATATAAAGTTTATTTGTGGGTTTTTGTTGCTGTTTTGATGTTGATTTAATTAAATCCCCATGTAAACCTAATCTCTAGGTGTCAAAACATGGTATGACCAAGACTCGTAAACCCAAATTTCAACCAATTCATGCCAAGTTTATTCCAAAGAAGTTCAAATGTATTTGCAGGGTTATAAGAGGCAAATTTTTCTCATTGAAGAGGGAGAGCTGTTTTGAAGTTTAGAGTGTAGATTCTGGAGGTTAGAGGTTGTTTTGTTTTCAGTGTAATAGGAGCATATGTATTTGTAATTGGGAACTGTGATAGACATTGGAAAGTTGGTTCAGAGATATTTCTTATGATAGTGACCAGAAGTGCCTATGTGCACATTCAGTTTGGTCAAATTTCTGTGTAATCGACCTCTTCGGTTTCAATCCTAATAAGGTGATGGCCCATCTTGAAAGTGGACCCGGAGACGTAGTCCATCAGGGATGAACTCCATAATCAATCTTGCTATATGGTATCACTGTGTATTTGTTGTTTTCACTTCTATTTTGCATCATACTTATGTTTTATCAACTCTCATAAATTCCTTCTTCTTAGGTAGATCTCTTGATTTCAGCGCTTTCAGTTAACATTCTACTCATTAATGGCATAATCAACTCTACTTCAGTTCCAACATATGATCATCTCAAATCAGGAGAGAAACTAGGATTGCTGATGAGATGGTTGTCAACATTTAATAGAAATCATCACAAAATTGCGCTGACACTATAACTGTAAGTGCTCAGCAAAACTTCAGCAATGAAAAGCGTTGACAGGCTAACTGTCAGCACCTAGTCAAAAGCCCTTGAAAAATGTTGTCCACCAAAATTATGCTCTTAAGATGACCAATTGAGTGTACTAGCTGCTTCCAATAAGATATCAACATTAATTTTTGTTCCTTTTTAAGTTTTCTTGGTCTTTGTAGCAGGTTTCTTACTTTACTTTTTGTAACTTGTAGGATTTTCCTTATTTATGATTAAATCCTTTTGAGGGGTGGCATCTATGTCCATGACCTGTTTTGCGAGCTCAAGATTTTGTTTCAATTTACTATTCAGCCTGAGCTTATTCCATGGTGTTTTGGGAAGTTTTAGTGTCTATGGATAAATGCTTAAACCCCTAGACTAGTAGCTAAGTTTAGAACAATAGTGCAAAGCATTCTCTATTTTTTCTATGACCAACAAATTAAATAAGAGGCAAATAATCCTACCTGTAGGTTTTGCTTGCTCCTTATCTCCCTTGACCAAATCTGTCGCTCCTCTCCATACTTAATCCACTTGAAGAGCACCTGCATGCAGATAGAAGACAAAGCCAATCAAATCATATGATAATGATCTATTGATTAAACTTAGCATGGAATCAAGTACATGATAAACATATGAAAGCATAAATGAATAACACAAGAATATGGAAAAAGCTTTGAACACTTTATTATTAAAAGGAAGAGTTACAATCCATTGCTCGATTTAGCATCACTCCTCCAGTTCAATCCCATCCTCTCTTCATAATAAGTAAGACATTTTGATATCATTATAATACTTGAAATCAACTCAAGTCTCATACTAACAACATCTCCCTATAATTCAATAATTTCCAACCACTGATCACTTGAATGAGTGGTCTTTTTATAGGTGAATGAAGGAAGTTATGCCATAAATGGTGATAATGAATGCCCTCCCAAACTTAGAATTTAATTCGATGGAGGAATGGATCAAAGGAGTAGATAGGTTTGAGAAACTTCTAGAGCAATCTAATGGATAAGAAATCTTTCAAACCCTCATGGAAATTTTCTCAAATTCATCTAGCGTAGGCCAAATAGGGACCAAGTGTGTTGCATAGCACCCTATCAGTGTATGGTTTGTATTGCAGCACACCCTAATGAAAGCCTACCTACGCTGATCTTCTTAGAGGCAATTTCTGGATGATTTTGGTTATGGAACTTCTTGGGAAGCTACACATTCTGATGGTTGACTTCATTAGGACATGTAACAACTAATTTAGGGGTTGATGAGCCCTAATAGTACTGATCTGTAAGTTGGGGTTGATGTTCCCAAATGGATCTGTAACAGTTGCCCCCTAAAGCATGAAGTCTAAATATGTATGTCGAGTGAAATTATTTATCATGTGGAGAGGAGGTTTCAAAGCAAAAGGTGACCTGCATCAATTACAATATATATATCATCATACTTTTATTTTTTCTCATGAACTTGTTGAGGGAAGGCATACCCATGCTCAACTTCTAAAATTTCATTACATTACATGTACAAATATAGTCGCCTATAGATATAGACCCATGAACGGATGACCATGAATGTAAAGCCATTGTACATTTGATTTAGTACACCTGAAAACATCGCAACCCCTATGGATGAAACTAGATCCGGGGCCTTCAATCTCGTTCAATATCTCGCTCAAGTACAAGTCTAACCATGTGAATAGATGATCTAAAGCCGAACATGGGAAGACATCATCTGATTACTAGCCAATAATGTAATTCGTAAAAAGATGTGAGAGGAATCATCGATAATGATAATAACCCTCAAGGTACTACAGTACATTTCACAAGGTGTGAATAAATGATTTGATGTTGAACACCATACAAAGTCTTTTGGTCGAAGGCCAGTGATGTCAACCTATTGCCGGAAGCGAGAAACCTACCATTGATGTATGCAAGCCTCAAGGTACTGAAGGGGTGTTTCTAAGTCAACTTCTTGGACGATGTGCTAATGTTGACAAGAAGCGACTCGTCGCAGGAGGGCCTTGATGTATCCCACATCAACGACATGAAACAAGGTAAATTATTTTGGAGATAAATCAACTGACACCACAAGGTTCAGGAATGGCGGTCATGAAAATGAAGGTTTACGGTATTGCAAAGGATGAAGTTTGAACTGAATGACTTCTCTTGAACATGTCGGCAACACTAAGATGAATTGGTAGCATTGACCCAAAACAAAGTAATGGATGGTATGATAGACCAACGGTGTGATAACCATTAAGTTGAATGACCCAACCCACATAGTCACGGTGGTGAGGTGAAAGTGTCATGTTCAAGAGCGACTTGCTACCATAAAGTTTTCTCGGCTTTTTCCTATTTCCCCAGTCATTGCTGACCAATACCTCTTTATTTTTTATCAAGCTTGAGGAGGATAACATATGCTCGTTGTATAATTTCACCCTTTTGGCGAATCCATCACTATTTGATGCTTTAACAAGTCTAGCGAAGGTGAAACTCAGTCTTGTCTAGATAGACAAGTTTGTCGCTATTTGATGTTTTTAACGAGTTTAAAGAAAAATATGACTCGGTCCTTGTCGTGCTTAGGAATTTTGAAAAGGGATGAAAAGGAAACCCCACAAGTTCTTTTTCGTAAAATAATCTCTCTAGTCCGAAAAAACGTAAAATAATACAAGAGAGATATCGTTTCCAATCCTTTAATGAGTTGGAATGGACAAGCACTGGGCAATATTTTCATATTTAGAGAGTCTAAGAAGAGCTTAAAGAGGACTCCAAGTGGGTTCCTTTTTCAGTTTTAACAAAGCTCAAAAAAGAGATAAAAGTTTGATTTTTGGTCAAAGATGTTCAATTTACATTTGAGCACGTGAAATTCTACATTTCAATTGTTAAACCTACTCAAAACACCATCAAAATAGATTAAAAATACCTATTTCAAGGATAAAAATGAATAAAAACTAATGTTTACTCAATCAATGTGCAAGAAATAAACATAAAAACAAGTTTTACCATTTCACATTTACCCTTTGATTTTGGTGCTTTAGAGCAGTTTTTACCTCAAAGTTCACTAGCTAATTGTAGAGGATTTAGTGGACTGTTCCTCGTGCCATCCAGACCAGGTAGGAGATATCTCTATTCTCTTTCATTTCATTCCATTTATTTTTAATTTTAAGAAAAATTTTGAGTTTTTGAGGCCCCCTAGGGTTTCATTTTTTTTTAACTCTAGATCAGTGCACCTTTTCAGTATCGAAAGGTGTGATGCATTGCACACACCCAGAAAGATGTATGCATTGCAATGCACTGTCTCTAAGGGAGGGGTGCTCTAGGTGCAAAAAACCAAATTTACACAACTATTTTCTCCCAAATTTACCACTGCTTTTTGCAAAAAATGGATCCTAATTTGTCTAATGGTTGCATTGCAAACATTCATCGAATCAAAATGGTGATTATATGCAGAGAACGAGAGTATGAAGAAAAAGATATGATTTCCCTAAATAATCAGGGTACGATTGAGGCCCTAAGGAATTGTGGGTTACTCAAGTACTTTCAATTATCGAGCATGCGGCAAAAAATTGAGCTTTTGCAGTTCCTTGTTCGTTCTTGGGATCCTACCGATAAGGCCTTTCACATCAGGGACAAAGTGATCCCTTTTACCATCAATGATATATACTTTCTGACTAGATTATCAAGGCGAGGTGCCCCCATCTCACTATCAGGATTTGCCAAAGGAGGTGAATTATTGAGAGACTATATACGACAATTAGTGATTTACCATTGAGGACTATCCTCTTTACCCTTGCCAAATTGGCTAGTAGTGCAACACTACACTTCGCAAACAGATCATACATGCAATATGCTTTAGAGTGTTTAGAGCCAAAAGTGTTCAACTGGTGTGAGGCAATTCTTTCATCCATGAAAGAACAACTGACTAAGGTAAAGAATGGAAAGACAAAAAAATTTGGCTATGGGTCGATCCTAATTTCTTTTGCCTTTGAGAGAATTCCACTTATGCAGCCACAACTTATTTCATTGGGAGTATCTGTAGGTTTGAACCCCGTACAGAAATTACCTGCATACTAATTCTAAATCACAGGAAAAATAAAAATGCGAGAGCATAATACATAAAACACATATACACAGAGATTTCCCACTGGATCTCAAAACCGAGACTACCAACTTCATTTTTCATTATATTCCTTTCAATGTTACAATACATATTTATACACGTTGAATCATCCAATACCATGGACTGAAAACCATCGCGTCCAAAACCATCGACCGAAAACCATAGGTAGGTTCGCCCAACCTAATATAGGGTCCAAAAAAAAATTTCTCGGGGCGCTGCCCCGCCCCCCACAAACCCCACCGCTGCACAATTGGCGCAACGAAGGGGGGGCTCCACCCCCCCTCTAACCCCCTGGTTCACTCGTAGGTTAGTCGTGGAAAGAATATAACACAACCCAACAATCTCCCACTTGTTGTTTTCTTTCCACAGGGGGCCACAGGAGAGCTTAGGCATTTTTTCAGCCCTGAAACGCCCATTGTTTCTCTACACCAAGAGAACTTCTCAGAGCTCACAGATTTTGTCAATGCATCTGCAGTATTCTTCAAAGTGTCCACCTTTACCAGCAACACCTTTTTGTCTTCTATCTTATCCCTCACAAAGTGATATTGAACATCAATGTGCTTTCTTTGATGATAAGTAGGGTTCTTTGCCAAGAAAATTGCACTTTGGCTGTCACAGTCTATCCTTATATCTCCCTGTACTAACCCCATACTTGACCACAATCTCTGCAACCAAATTGCTTCCTTGCTTGCATGAGTGGCTGCCATGTATTCTGCCTCTGTAGTTGATAGTGCCACTACAGATTGTTTCTTACTATCCAACTGACTGCACCTCCAAATAGGTTAAACACATACCCACTTGTAGATCTTCTCTGATCTAGATTCCAGCCCAGTCTGCATCAACAAAGCCACGGATATCCAACACTCTGTCCAATCCTGGTCTTCCTTGGTAGCACAAACCATAATCACTAGTGCCACGCAAATACCTGAAAACCCGCTTCACTGTTGCCCAGTGCTCCTTCCCTGGTTTTGACATAAACCTGCTCAATACTCCCACTGCATGTGCAATGTCTGGTCTAGTACAAACCATGGCGTACATCAAGTTACCGACTGCACTTGCATATGGAACACGGGACATGTCCTCTTCCTCTTCTTGTGTCTTGGGACACTGTTCAGCAGATAACCTCACACCTATAGGAATAGGAACCTTCACTGGTTTACTCTCCTGCATATTAAACCTCTGCAATATTGTCTCGACATACTTCCTCTGGTTTAACCAGAGCTTCCTCTTTGCCCGATCTCTTTTAATTCCATGCCCAAAATATAGTTTGTAGCACCGAGATCTTTCATGTCGAATTTGGAGGACAATTGGGTCTTCAAATCCTGGATAATTTCTTTGTCATTTCCAACCAAAACATATCATCCACATACAAGACCAGATAAATAACACGGTCACCAATTAATTTAAAATACACACAATGATTTGCTTTTCTTTTGGTGAAGCCAAGTCCCCGTATAAATGTATCAAATTTTTGAACCACATCCTTGGTGACTGTTTTAACCCATACAGAGACTTCTTTAACTTGCATATAGTTCTTTCTTACCCTTCACCGCAAAGCCTTCAGGTTGCTTCATGTAGATTTCCTCTTCCAAATCCCCGTGAAGAAATGTTGTCTTCACATCCATCTGTTCTACCTGAAAATCAAAAGCAGCAGCAACAGATAAAAGTAATCTAATAGAAGTTACCTTGGCAACAGGAGAAAAATATCACCAAAATCAATTCCCGGCACCTGGGAATAACCTTTTGCTATCAACCGAGCTTTGTATTTCTCCACCTTCCCTTCTGCATTTGTCTTCTTCTTGAACACCCATTTGCTGCCAATGGGTTTCCTTCCAGCCGGCAACTCCACCAGATCCCAAGCCACATTTTTGTGCAAAGATGCCATTTCATCAACCATGGCCTCTTTCCAGAGTTTTCCATCCTCTGAATCCACTACTTCCTTCACAGTTCTGGGATCATCATCAGTAAC